>JAHZMV010006134.1:0-13398 GCA_027743765.1 Coecobrya sp. COE2
TTTGTTTAAATATCTATGCATAATATTAAAACAGTACATCCTGAAAGTAAACAGTTGGAATACACCATTGCAATTATGTAACAGCCAAAATATTCCTCATGAACATGTATTTTTTCAATTTATCATGTGTACTTTTAGTTTTTGGATGACATAATTCATCTATCAGGTATCCAATGTATTAATATTTGTTTCACTGTTATCCACAAATTGTTATTTTGATTTTTTATAGAAAAAATTTAAGCTGGATCTACGAAAAGTTGAGATGATGTCATCAACAAACCTTAATATTAACGATAAATTAGAAGTTGGTACCATTAATTCGCACTAATGCTATACGTTCGCATGCAAGTTAAAGTCATAAAGTTAAACAGTGCAAAGTAGTAGCATTATGGATAAGAATATATGTATGGGGAAAAATTCACACATCAAAAACTCAAATAATAATTCAGTATGGGTAAACGAACGAACCTAGACATTATTTGTAAAGTTGCTTACGCTAAATCCACTCACAGAAAGAACACGATTATGCTTTATAAAAATGTGCATTACTGGCTCAATGGATACACGAAATGTGTTCTATGGGGATCTCACAAGAAGATAAAAATATTAAGAAAGTTGCAAGTCATGGGGTTGAGTTTGAGTTCACTACGTACACATACGAATGTTTTTAACATTCGATGCTACTTGAAACCTTCACACTTATTACAGGAAGGTAGTATGGATTTTCGAGTCAGTCTGTACCAATTTTAAAGAAAAAATATGCTTAAATTTTCTACTCGCTTATATTCCAGTATTATAACAGAATACTACATGGATAATAGAATGGTGAATATATTTCAAACTTGTCATAAGCATCTCCGGAGAGAAATTTTTGAATATTGCGTACCAGAGTATGTATACTGTAAGTAGTTGGGTTTTTAACGAATGATTCCACAAGGAATATTCCCTTTTTTATTTTTTATTTTCTCAGTCGATTTTCATCCTCCCTCACAATTTTACATCCATATAAAATCGTGTCGTATGCATTCATACATAATATAATGTGATATACAGTTCCCACATATAATAATGCTATCTTTTTGTTTAACTCAAGACTCTGGCACTCACGTACTCACATGTACTCACATTCACGATATTTCAAAAAAACTGATCACATGCGACATTCCAAAGTAAAATATATTTTTATAAAAATGTGTAGTAACAACCAATATGCAGATTTTTTCCAGTGATAAACTACAGGGTAGCATTGGAAGCTGAACTTTGGAGAAATGTCTCACTCAATGCTAGAAAGTATAAGGTACGCATATTAAATGAGCATTGTGCAGAACGCATGAGTCTACATATAGCAGTTCTTGTTGTGAAGGATTAAGCGGTTGCATACTCGAAGTGCGATGTGTATGCTTCACTGGAGACCAAAATTTTTGGGGGATGATGATCATCATCAACATCATCATGACGTGATATTGATGATGATCAAGACAAAAACACGAGCTGAACCGCAGCAGTAGAAAAAAAAGTTGGGGATGATAATAAGGATGAAGATGATTCAATGTTGATGGTGATGAGCTTCTTTCTTTTCCCCCTGAATTTTTTTTTTCATCCTGCCAAATTCACGTTCACATAGGCATAATTTACCCAGTTGCTTGAAGCATCTATGCATTATATTCAAAGTTGGTAGTAAGTAGGAAAGTTACAAAAGAGTAAGAAAATTGTATGCAAATGTGATGCGAGGAATCGTGAAACAATCCAATAGATGTGACATGGTTATAAGAGATGCATGTACGGAAACATGAGTAGGTACCGAGATATACATACTTATCAACTTCTAATATGCATTCGTTATTTTTTATTCGTTGTTACTGGAAGAAAAAAAAAGCTACTTACTTCCCTTCAATGAGCTTGTTGGAGACAAAAAAGAGGGGAAGAAGAAAAAACAATGGAGTGATGCAGTCTGTACAAACCAAGCAGTTTTTTACAGTATCACCATTATCGTTGTTGTAAAAAGATGTGCACTCCATTCCGCTGGCTCTAGGCTCAATCAATTCATTTTGCTTAGTTTTTTAAGAAATGCAGACAGAATGTATTTGCATGATGATTATTTTTATCTTTTCCCATTGTGTATACAAGACTTGAAACCGTCTCTTTGTACATATCGTATGATTTCGGTTGTCTTTAATGCGTAAAACATGTACCATGTACTTATGCTCATTTTCTCCCTTGTTAACTTACAAATTCGAAATGTGCACACATGCACATAATCTGTTACAGTGTAGAATTTTGTGTGTGCATTGCGAACTACTCGCTTTCTTATTTCACACACTTTCAGTAAGAAGGAAAGTGTAAGAGAAAGTAAAGAAAAAATGCAAGAGAATTCATTTGGATATACGCATTCATGTGAAACATTATTTACATAAATAAAGTGCAAACACGCTCATCTTCTTGATGGAGTTGACGCTCTTATATTTTAATGAAAACAAGAGTCTATATTGTTGGTTCAACGGTGAAGATAATGTGTTCAAGAGGATAAGATGACGCGATTTCCTTGAATTGAATGGTTTATTTTATAAAATTAAAGGTAATCTGTGGGGAACTGCGTTGATTCCGGTTGGTTTTGACAGAAGATAATTTTATTTACGAATGCTTTGAGTACGTTTGACTGGAGACATGCTGGATTTTATACAAACTCCGAAATATAATACTGACAGTCTCTGTAAGTGTCAGTCTTTCCCTTTAATAAGGGAGGATTTCTCTTTTTATTTATAAAGCTTTATTAGTAAAATAAGAAGCACCTGAACAAACTGATATATGTGTGTATACTTGAATGAGTTGATTCTACAGTTTCAAATAAATACGTATCATTCAGTCTGAGTCTGAATGAACACACGTCCCTGTGTATATCATAAATGTTGGCTGAGTGAAGTGTGGGCGATTGAAAAAAGAATAGAACGAAGGCAAGAATGGGAATGAAAATAATATTGAGTTAGTAGTGGGATTTCGTGAAGATACATCATCTCAATGTCAACGTTAGATAAAGGCAGGCTGTTAGCATCATCGTGGGCGATCTGAGATGAAATAAAAGCCATATCGTTTTCAATAAGCGTTCTGTTCTGTATTTTTATGACGAAGCTCGTATATTGTATCTTGTTTATACAAATTCTAATATATGAACTTTGTTGGAAGTACGTAGCATTACACACGATCAGGTGAACATGTACAAAAGAAATTTGATTTTGATCCCTTATTCTAGTGCGTAACTTTACGCTTGATACGGAATACCTGCTTCCATCATACTCAGGGAGTTTTGTGGCACAAAGAATGAGTTCCATTTTCCATTGATACATCAAACCTGAGCTGAGCTGCACAGCACGAAAGCAGGAAGGAACCGCGTGAAGCCTTCTAGTAATCTGTCACTGTCTTTGTTACTTCGACATTTCACATTTTTTAGAAATGTGACCAGGGATAATCGTGACCTGACTACTTGTGGTGTGGTTGGTTACTCATCGTCGTAGGGAGGATGACAAAAGGTCATTACGGTGTACACAACTTCTACGGAACGGATTACAATGTGTATTTGTTGCATGTGATTTATTCAATGGTCACGCGCATTATGACCTGCAATTAATTCTAGACTTAACAAGGTATCACATTGAACATGGTCGTGGAATATGGTTGTGTTATGGAACAAAAGAAGATTCACTACAAACAATTTACAGAGACGTTATCAACATTTTTGACATTGCTGATATATTCATACGTAAAGCTCCTGTCATTGTAGGATATTATTTCTGACTGAAATGAAATATGCAAAGCCGAATGCGTATATAAATACATACCTCCCCCATCTCCCTTCAGGAATAATGCCAGGAATTTTTCAACATCTTGCACATATATTCAATTTTCCATTACAATATACAATGTAATATGCATCCCATTTAGTCCGGGAAACAATTTCATGAAAAATATGGGTATTGCATGTGAATATGAATATTACTGCTATGTTTAACGGCATATTTCCGTGTCTTAGTCATCGCCATAATCATCATGATCACCTATCACGATTTAATATTAAATGTTTCCACGTTCCACACAATAAGTTATGTTTACCAGGAATATCCACTTTAACATCAGTCGGCTCTTTCTGAGTAGTTTTTACATTCCAAAGACGACTTTTATGCCATATCCATTATTATGCTGTATGGAATTTTCGAAATATTTTCAAAAGAGATTGGGCACTGAAAAAATGGCTACATTATATCAGCCTCTTATGTGTTCCTAACCATCTTACTGTTATTACTGTACCCGCCTCAATCTCATCAACTTTATATGCATGCAAGCAGATTGAGGTACCTTCAAGGTAATTTGGTATGCCATATTTTGTTAAAATTGGACAGTTTTCATCAACAGAAAGGTTTTTATTGAATTTGATGTTATGGGGTGGTGTAAGTGGTAATGGAACTTGCATTTATAAATGAGGAATCCACTCTTTGTACAAGTAAATGAAAACTAAACACTACACACGAACGGCTTTTTATGCTTCATTTTGAATTGCAGATATACCTATCATTCCATTGTCACAAAACCAATAACTTGTATATTTATACTTGAAGCATAACTATGAAAATCGAAAGGTATAAAGAAATTGAATTTGCATAAATCAAAACACACACGTAGCCTTTTGTAGACACAAGTAGGTTTCAAAAAAGGTCTCTCAACAAGTTCTATTACGAGCAAACAAAAGAAGATTTCACTCCTTGTTGACCCAGACAAGCAAAGGCTGAACGCAAAGTCTAATAATAATACATCTCTCACACATCACACATCTTTTTATTGATTTATTGCCGTGTGGCGTAATATGTTTTACTTTAAATAAGAAGGTAGAAAAGATGGAGGTGTGTTCATTTGTGAACCAACATGCAATTCTCTACTGTATGCCCGTTTTTATTTATTCATTTTGCTTTTCCTAACCATTGAATAAAGACAAAGCTGGGTTTATTTTATGATGCTTAATTCATGAGAACACCTTTCTAGGAATCCTCTGTTCTTTTGGCTCTTGTGTTAATTGTTGGAAGTCGCTAATAACCACTCGCTCTACTCGGTAAAAGAAAAGTCTGCAAAACGGTCTTTAAAATTTTACGGTTCTATTTTTTGCTCGGCAAATGTTTATGCCTTTTTACTAGAAATGCAAATGGGGTAAGATGAAAGATTTAATTTTCTTGCTGGAGCTTTCATTCAGCCTTTTTTGTACCTCTGAGAGTTGCTGAGCTTCTTTATACCTAAATGCTACAATGCGAGTTTACGAAAATGTTGCTGCTGCTGTTTCTCATTATTGTCAGATTTTTTTGTGAAGTGAACTATTATATCATGTATATACATTCATTCTTAGAAATTTAACATATATTCTGTACCTTGAGTGTGCAAAGTAAATTTTGAGATGAAGAGTCGTAAGTAAGGATTCAAAGACTCCATCCAACTAGTGCACTTGTAATGTTCCATGTTCCATTGTTGTGGTCTGGTCGAGTCATCTTGGAGCCACTGCCTACGAAAGTTGTAAAAAGAAATGATGAGCTTGTGTGAGTGTACGTCATTACCCTTTCAATACACTTTTATTGTCTGTTGCCTGATTCTGATTTTTTCCATGATAGAGAGAAAATTGATGATGACGCTGTGAGGTTAATGATGATGACAATGCATCATCACGGTCATCATTATGCATTTGTTCTACAAGAAGACTCTGCAGACTGATTGTGTTATGCCTTTTTACAATCTTGTTACAACAACAATACTACTACCATCACTACATTACAGCTACTTCCAAGGTCGCTTCACAGAACAACACAAAAAGTCATTACCGCATTTACAACTCCGTGTTCATAGATAACAGCATATTATATAGCAAGCCGTTCTTACCATATTTATGTATATTTCATAAAGCTTTCCATGAAGCATCACTATCACCAGACCAGCAGACAACCAACCTGTTGTCATTTCTTTTTTAGAAGAATAGCAGAATAAGCCAAGCTACAATGTTTTGGTAAAAAAAATGCTTCCAGCGGTTCTAGCTACCTTTTATGAAGAGAACGCTTCTTCTTTCCAGAGTACACTCTCTTCTGTGGTGATATAATATTGTTCTTTCCTCATTTCACTTCAGCAACAGCAGGAAGAAGAGAAAAAAACAAGTCCCAAAGGCATATTAGGCTTTTATGTACACAAAATACGTGCTTTCATTTCCTACCAGCAACTCCATGAGGTTTTTTTTGGCTCTTCGCGACGTGTCATTATTACACCGCAGTGTACGCAGAGTACTCTATGCACTACTTATTTTTACGACTCCTTGCCAGCAGCAAGGCTTATCAGTCTTTTCTCTCTAATATAACATTTTACTCTCTCCTCTAATAATAATAATTATTACTATTACCATTACTATTTCACTTGTTTTGATAGGTGACCGTAAAATTGTGAAGTACGTTTTTTCTCTCTTCATCTTGTTGAGTAATCATCTCCATAGTCGAAAAAAAGACTCGTCTCTCGAGAGACTGGCTCATTGTTCACAACGACGATTGTTGTGTAGTGGTGCCTTAAGATTTTCATTCTTTTTTTGTTAAGATTGGTTGCATCGTACGATAGAGTCAAGAAAACAAGAAGTACCACACATCATCATCTTTTACCATACGTCAGCGATTCATATGAATAAAATCAGAGTCAATGCTCCCTCTTTTTTACGTCTCTCTGTGTGTGCGTAGTAATAATCATGATGATGGAGATGCTGCGGCTGGAAAAAATAATAATAAAGGGATCTTACATCCTGTGTTGTACGCGTTTTTTTCTTCTTCTCAATCTTACATGTTGCGGTGTACGTCCACACAAATCCTTAAAACAGAATGAAGGGTTCATTACTTCAAAGAACATGAGAGGAAGAGAAGAAAAAAAATCTCATCTGGTTCGTTTTTTTCACACATGATGAACCCCTAATGAAAAAAATAACCTACAGCGCATAAAACAACCTCGAGAAAATCCAACATTAAAAAATGAGTAAAAAAATAATAACGCTGGAAGGAAGTTGTCCGAGATGCAACATTAAAAAGGTACTTCATGTATGCGCACTTGCATAGATATATCCCAGTAAAATAGTCGGTGTATTTGTGTGTACGTGCGGATGATGTACATTTAGATGATATGTTGATGCTTACGTTCTAAAGTTGTGAGTGATCCATATATTTTGTGGTGTATATATGTGGTGAAGTAAATATAATAATATACAGTACATTTATTTATTGCTTTGCATTAGATGCTTCTTAGAAGTTTTGAATTTCTCGGCACAGGGAATCAATGCAGAGCGCACACTGGTGACGATGAGGGAGCATAAAAAATATAACGAGTTGTTTCGTCTTGTTGTTTTTCTTGCTTCCATATGGCGAAAGAAAAAAAGACTGATGATTCGTTGTATTGGGAATGAATCTGTGTTTTATTTATGTTTGTATGTGGTTGAAGAAAGTTGCATCGTTATTTTCTGCATTGCAATCGGATGCTACAAGATAGACTACAGACTACCGACATGTATTCTCCAGTTGGTGGAAGAGAGTTCAGTATTGAATACGGAACTGTTGGGTAGCTCAGAATGGAGGATATATGCTATGATTTTCATTTTTCATTTCACAAGAACTACTACTATTCCCATCGCTTTATGCGTCAGTTCTTAATAAATTTGCAGTAAAAAATAGTAGGTAGGCTGAAGGAGAAAAGTTGTTTGATTTATGATTTGCTCAAAAAAATGGCCACGAAACATATATTGCATTTACCAATACTACAATAATATGCTCTTTTCCGTCTTGAACATAATATGCTTCTTTTACAATATAAAGAGACTATTTCAGAACTCTGGAGTTACTTGCTTTTGAATTTGTATGATTAAAATATTTTATACACCCTTAACATTATTATTAAAGGTACATTATATTAAATTGTTAGCTCAAAAATTCTGTAACGATCACTAATATTTAGTAGATGTTTACCCCTCCGTTTGTCATTAAATAGCATGCATTCAAACATTAGCCAGTTTCATTTTAAACTTTAAAGCTATTAAAGTGAGCGAGATGAGACTTCTAAGATCTTGTTTGCCGCTGCGGCGCGGCACAGAGCTCATCAACATGACATAAAACGACAGGGAGTGAGAAAAGGGTGAAATCGGGGGTGAATATGCATGTTCGCTGGTAAGACATTTTTAAAAACATTAAAAAAAGCAAGAAGAATGTCACTTTTTTATGTCTCCTGTCGGTCTGTTTCGGGACACTTAACTTGCTAGATTACTATGTAGTATGCAGTTATATAGGTACAAATTTTCATATACACTTATGCAAACTTAGAATAATATATTACCTATATCCTGTTTCTATTCTATTCATGTAACTACATTGTGCTTCCAGTTCTCCTTCTTTCTTTCTGTGGAAAGCACGATAAATGCATTATTTGTACATGAGTACATAATAATAAGTTGAAAATCGTGAAGAAAAAAATTATCGTGGACGTATTTGCCACCATGGCTGTAAATGAAAAGAACCATACTGCCGTCCCAGCAATTTTACCAAAAGAGAATCCAAATACCTTGGAATAAAAATATTAAAACAGGATGGAAGCGTTGATGATAATGATTATAATAAAGGCGATGAAGGAAAAGGGTGTTGCTACTGAATCAAATGAAGAAAAAAACATTCCATTTCACACTCCTTTGCCTTATCTCTACTACTCGATGACAATAATCCAATGAGTTGATGATTTTTTCTTTTATTGCGGAGGGTTGCACTCTAGTTTAAGAGCTGGAAATTAGGAAAAGTGAAATATGGAACATTAACTTTTTATAGGGAACGAATAATTTAAAATGTAAGAATAGATATACATGGCTTGATAAGATAGTACAATTCTTTTTACGTTTCTTGTTGATAACAAGAGCAAAAATAAGTCGCTGTATAGTGAGTACACAATTAAATTAGAAATTTAATGTCTTCTGGTAGTGGGAAGACGACAATTTGCTCTGATGAGGCTGCTCTGATCACAAAAGTGAAAATGACAAAAATGTAGCGATTAGCGGTCCAATGTCTCGTTCCCGAGAAACTCCTGTTACAAGTACCCTTGCGTTTTTGTTTCTCTAATTATCATCTATGTATGTATTTCATTTCTTGCTTGTTGCTTCAGATGCATTTAAAATGTACAAAAATGATGATTATGATTCCATATTTTGAATATCCAGATGCAATAACAGGAATCCCTTCATGACACAGCCAAGTAAGCACCTTCCCTTATATAAATACATACATACAGTACATAAATGCATAGATACCTAGTCAATTATGCTGGCGTTGCATTCAAGTTACATAACAATATATAGTCCGGCAGTAATCCAAGATACAAGACAATAAGATTTCATGTCTGTAATTTGCTTTTCTTCTTAGGTCTCTTCCAGTCACCCGTTCTACCTGCAGGTTACCAACAACATTTCGGGGTTTCGCATATTGACAGAACGATTAGTCATACACAATTTACAACCACAACTATTGCAGCTGCAACAAGCGGTGCCAGTAGTAACGTCACAAGCGGTGGAGTAGACCTTTATAATCCTTCACAAAATCATCGTCCAGTTCCAGTCATCCCAATCCCACATCTTATTTCCCATAATCCAATTTCCCCGTATCCGGCTCAAAATGCCCCACTGTATGCTCAAGAACCACCGAAAAATTCATCAGCTTCCACTTCAAATGATATATCTCTCAAAGTAGACGACTCTCCAGCTCAACAGAATAGTAGTGGTAACAAAAATGTGAAATCCTATGAGCGGGGCAGTAACAACAGTAGCCCATCATTACCTTCAAACGCTGCCGAAACGATTGTAGGATTAAACAAAGTATATTTACAACGAGGATCTCCGTCAATTCCAGTTGTCATTTCCACTGCTCAAACTTACAATTCCGGACAAGGGCTAAGCTCATGCTCTTCGTCTTCCTCCTCAGAAAACTATCAGAACTGCCCAAGTCCCAGTGGAAGCACGAGTAGCAACAGTAGTAGCACCGTCAGCATCAAAAGTCATCGTCAATTTCATCATCCGTCCTCCCCACTGGAAAGTTTTCCAGGCAGTCCGGTCAACAGTGAAAGTGGTCGGAGTATTAGCAATAAACATGAGGAGCCCAGCACTTGCACTGAATTAGAAAACGCATCCACTTCTTCGTCTGACCAAACCAATTCTATTCAACTCCAGTTGGATAATTCAACTGGGACTGGAGCTTTGAGGGTTGCCAGCCGAAATAGTAGTTATTGTGGTAGTGTTGGTGGTGGCAGTGAGCCAAGCAGTCCTGCTCCTCCACCATCGTCTTTTTCCAAAGGAATACTAATATCATCTACGTACCAACAAACTCACTCAGACTCCCCACGTCCTTCCACGGAATCCGTAACAAATCGTTATAATAATTCAGTCGCAGTTACATCTATAATATCCCAGGGTTTTTCTTCTCTACAAGAGCATGAAATTCAAAAATTAACCGAAACTGCGATGAATATTGTTCGATCTCTCCCACCACATATGAAAGAGCCGAAACTTTCCAAAACTACAGAAAAGTCATCATATGAGGTATGTTTTACCAAAAACATTTCTTTCACATGTTTGATTTCAGAGAATTCACTCATCCATACCATCATCCATACCATATAATATGCATGCACATGTAACTGACAAACAAATCAATTTTTTTTAGCTTCCCTTCCTCTTTGAATGCACATTTTAAAATGACCATTGCACTGCTCAGTGTACCATGTAAATAATTATATTGAATTTCATACGAAAAACTAATATATTCACAGAGGGTGCTCTCAAAACGGTCAATATAACATTACATTACAAACCATTCCTAAAAGTAGTATATAACATGTTATCTGTATTTCAAGATAAAGTATATGCATACGTATGTCCACGTATTCCACGTTTTTTATTGAACACCCGCTCGTAACATAATTTTAACGCTGACATTTCAGTTAGTGCTATTATATTTTTGGGGTGGAAGCAGTTTACGTCAAAAGCAAGATGTTTTTTTGGTGTGCACACAGATATTTACATGGAGTCGGAAAGCACTTGGTTATATTCCATTTGCCCGTTTCTATTAAAGTTATGATGATGATTCTGATCATAATGTAGCACTGAGCAAAGCATAAGGGATATATTAAAATAACATATATAAACAGAAACCCTTAAGAAGATTGAAAATATGACAGTATCATTAGATTCATGAAAAACTATGTATTTTTATTCCTTTTTTCCTAAAAATACGACCTTCGTTTTTTTTCATTTGACAGTTTGTTCGCCGCTTGGCTGACGATGACCCACGGAGAATGGATGAGATCCGAAGGATCTCTGCAATATACAGAAAAAGTGGGGAGAACGGAAAACGAACCAAGGGAAACAGTTGCAACATCAGTAGCTCACTCCCACCCTCTATTAAAACCATGAGTATTCTAGAGCTTGCGATGAATGAGGCTGCTGCACAATTGTGTAAACTACTCCCAGCCTTGCTAACCAAAAGGGATGAAATGTACCGGTTGGCAAGCCAAGTCATTCGGGAATCTGGTCTACCGTACGAAGTTATATGTGCAAACTCCAACTTGCCCAGCTCATTTCTCAGTAGTCGTATTAACAATATCAGTACTGACGGTGGAACGACAAGTTCTTCCTGCAAAACAAAAATAGATGACATTAGAAATTCTCCGGCGCATGAAGAAAGAATCAGCAATGAATTTGCAGCTGCATGTAAGAAACTCAAGTTGGAAATGTCAAGTACTGATGTAAAGGTGGGTTGAGTTCTTATCTTTTAATTCAAAATAATGTGGAGAGAAAAATCAAATATATCATTTTGGAATTAAATATTTCCTCGTTGTTAATATCAAAAAAAGGAAATAAATGGTCAACATTTTTCATCCCGAAAGTCAACCTCGCACAATCCTGAAGGATCTATCCGAATTGCTGAAGTGCACAATCCAATTAGAAAGTCTCCTGCCAGAGAAAAGTCTGTGACACCTTCCGCCTTCAAGGTATGGACATATACGTGTTAAATGATTTTTCTATTCATGACATGACATCATATAAAATTCGAACGAAGAATGAACGATGTGTGTAAAGCTACCTGTTTTATCTGGTCCATAAGTAAATATCTACTTGCATGCAAATATTCATTATCGCAATTTTTGTTTCATGTTTAGAAAATGCCACCAGGAGCTTTGGAATATCGAAAAAATCCTTTGGACAATCGAAGAAGTCAGTCCTAACCCGCTTATAATGTACTACATTTTCCCTTTGCTGTCCCTGTACATTACTTTAGAGATTCTCGAGAAGACTTTAGTGCAATTTGACTAATTACAAAAGTGATGTGATTTGAATGTATACCTGTTGTAGCGTTATATGCTTGGATCAACGATATGAAAAAAATGAACAATGTCATAAAAATATGATGCTCAGAAAACGAATTCCCGCGAAGTGTTTAACAAATTAATGTATACAACAATTTATATAAATCGAAAGAATTATTTTGTATATATTTTTATACTGCAACTTTGTTTTACAGTGTCTAGATTTAGTTCATAGTAGTGTTAATGTTTTCAATGTGTTGTGCCTATCAATACCCATTGCAATGGGCAGTCAATGCTGCAAAATAATTCGCTTTAACTATTAAATCATATTCTTGTACTTAAATTATGTAAAGAGTGACCGTTTAAAGCGTATTACATAACGTAAGTTTGTACACTAAAATGAAATAAAACAAATACCTACCAAAATGAAACACAAGCACTTATTATAAGGTTGTGCATTTATTTCTGATTTATGCATCATTCAAAAACTTAACACATCGTTTTGTACGTAATTAGTTTGGGATCTGCAGTCTGATTTCAGATACAATTCAATATTCCCAGTTTCTTATTCTTAAAAGCTGAAGTGAGAACGGTAAATATGTATATGGTGGCAATGTAATGTACAAGGTCCTTTTATGCGGACAGGATGACGGACATTAAAATTACCACAGTGCGACTGAAGCACATATGCAAGTTCAGATTAATGGATTGAGGTCATAAAAATTATGAACAAGACGACAGACAATTCAGGCAAACACCTTTCTCCGGTTTCTCACAAGAGTGTTAGGATCCATTAGAGTGCTTCTATGAAACGGAATAATGAAATGGGCATCTATTATAATGCATGGAAATATATGCAGAAAAAAAGTTAAAAACTTAGTTTTCAGAAAAAATGTAGAATTTTTATATAGTTTTCATTCTATCTTCCTTTCCAGAGATTTTTTTCGCTGTCATATTACAACTTTTTCTATACCCTTTCTTTCTTACGTGTACAGTTCCCCTCTGTAAAATATTTTGTTG
>JAHZMV010006135.1:0-22465 GCA_027743765.1 Coecobrya sp. COE2
GTAAATGGGGTTAGGGAAGAAAAATTTCGATGACTTTGAGGAGGTTTTTCTTATATCGAGTGTGCTTATTCGGAGAGTTTACTGTAATATGATGTGAGTAGAGGTACAGAATGCATATATTTTACAAAATAAATATATGTACATACATTGGTGTAAATGTCCCTAAATGTATGGATGAAGCATTTCTTTTGAGATCTAATGATACAACCCTTTCGTCAATCCCTTTAGAGAAAAGTCAAGAAGCAGAAGGAAGGAGATAGCTGGGAACACTTTCTAATGATATCATTGTTGTGAATAAAGAATTCAGCAAGAAATAAGATTCTTTTCCTCTTGGATTCATCCACTTTCCTCTCTTCGCAGTCTTTCTCCCATCTTGGTAGTACTACTGTTAGTAGTCGAAGTGGAACTGTGCCTGGCTAAAATCAAAAGAAATACTTGGTTAAGCAGAAACAAAAGTGGAGAGGAAGGAATTTGAGGAACGGAGAAAATATACAAGTGTAAATGTACGGCACATATCTTATGAACGATGGGAATGATTACAGTAAAACAGCCTTGAAATCACTCTTTTATATACTTTTGGGATAGAGGATGGTTGTAAGTTATAACTACGTACAAAGCCGACAAAAGTTCTCGAGACTTGCTCCACGAACGAAATTGAAATTTACATTTTAGGTGCATATTTCACTCTGCCACTTAGTTTTTCGCTTTGGTAGGGTAGGACCACTACTGCTCTGCTACTTCTACAACCATCATCATCTTTCAATATAAACAAAACGTGCAGCCTGCTCATTTCGTATTACCAACACATAAAAATGAACTCATCCTACTTTTCCGTCGTTCTAAGCCTCTTTTTTATTTTCTGCAATTCTCCAAGTATGAAAAGGGATATGATCATATAACAACTAACAAGGTCATCTATTTCCGGTCTCAACTTTTTACAGCTCAACCAACATTTCCAAACTATCTCATCATAATCATCATCATCATATTCTGGAAATGAGGGAAGAAAAGGCGATTATTCTGAATAAAAGGAGTGAAATAGATCTCCCTTTTTTGTTGCTCCTTCTTCTCAACGAAAGGGACCAAGACGAAGGCAAACACATTGAGAAGAAAGCAAGACAAATGGTGGATTTTGTATAATATCATTTTATGTGCTCTCCTCGCTCGTTGGCTCATGAATGCAAGCGTAACCTTTGCAGCCTCAAAGGGAGTCCTCCAGACTACTATGTATACCTTCTATATTATGTAGTAGCAGCAGTAGCGATAAACTTCCGTTTCGGAGGTCGGCTTTGGTCTCAGTAATATTTCCACGTTTTTACTTTCCCTCTGCTTTCACCTCAATAATACTGTTCCATCCGGAGGTAACTCCCTTCGGAAACCAGAGATCATAGGAAAATATAGGTAAACGAAGAACTCTGCTGCATTAGATGAATGGAGAAAGTATACAGCAATAATGAGCATTGGGAAGTGTAATGATATAAAGGGAAATGAAAGTTCTGTTTTTCGGTGTTATCGTGCTATCTGGAAATATTACTATTATTATCATTATCATCATGAGGGGAAAGAGGCTTTCTGGTAGATTATCATTATTGCAATTCCCGCCTGCATGAAAAGGAAAAAAAGTGGAAGAACAAAGGAAGGAAGAAACTCAAACCAAGCGTATTGAATTCTCGGGAAATGGTCACCTCCTTCCAACGACCTATTACAGAAGTTTACTTATCTACCTATATAATAACCGGGTACATAATACCACGTACCTATACTCACGGCGAATATAGTATTTGTGAATGTATATACTCCTATCGTACAGACAAGGTTAAATCGCACACTATTAACAAGAGAACAACACCCAAAAGTCTCAAGAAATACATATTATTATTATTGCCACCCAAAATTTAAGTCGCTCTGTTCACCGCTCACTAACTCTCTTTTGGTGTATTTTCCACTTATTCAATTTAATCGTGCATTATGCGTACCTACAATGATGCATGTCTACTACCATTCCCTCTTTTCTCTCTTCATGAATGAGAAAGTCTAATGAAAAAACTTTACTACCACTCCCTTTTTATTCTTTGGAAGCTTCACCCCCGTATATTAGCTTATTTACAGCCACTCACGACGAGCGAGAGGGCCAAGACAACGACAACGTCGTCTACCAAACTTACCAGGCTGCTATTTCCATTTATTCTACGCTGCAAAAAATTTGCAAATCATTCTAAATTCTAAATTATGGGTTATGGCAGCGGAAGCTGTTTTGCGTCATGCTACTACCATTGTTTTTGCTTCTCCACTTCAACTTCTGTACTTCATATCATAATGGCTTCTCACATAAACCACATTCCTTCATCACATATCCCCTCTTATATGTACATTCTGTGTAGCTTTGTAGGAAAATAGAAGGAGGAGATGCATTGTACAAACAAGCGTTGAAAAAGCAACCGAAAGAAGCGAATAACAATAAAGTGCGGACTATGATAGCTCTACTACTTCAATTTTATTTCTTAACTTTTTATTCATGCGAATATTGTGTCGGCCCACCACACAACAAGTTTATTCCGAAACTCTTTCTTCACTTCATATGAACCCCGCTTTCCATCTTTCACATTTTCACACAGCCTTCCATATATATCCTAATTCTTCTCAGAGATCTTCTTTACCTTTTTTTATAAAAAAATGTAAAGCTTTTACTTGAAAAGAAAACTTAGTTTTTGTGGAACTCTTGCTGAATACTCCTAAGCATTCTTTTTTACTGCCAGCTTTTCGTATTTCCAGATGAATTGTATCATTTAAGGCTCTTCAATAACTCATTCTATTCTGTACTTGTACATCCCTTCCTCAGAAAACAAATAAAAACAAAAAAATAAGCCAGCAGGAGAACCAACTGTTAGTTTTCTCATCTATTATTACGTCAGAAGGACACAGCCACCAAGATTGAAAGATAATTATGATGCAATATGTAAAGGAAATAGGAAATGGCCTTTGAACCATATTTATTGAAACATTCAACATTACGAAGATATTTTTGCATACATATTATGGTTATTATCGCACTCATCATGGTTATACCACAAACGTTATTTGGCTCAGTCTCTAAACCTTGACTGGCAGACGAGTTTCCCAGTATTTCCAAAAACTTTCTCGCTCTGTCTGTACTTCATATTAATATGTCAACTAGGTATCTTCATAAGTTATAACAGGAACATACTTTAATGATCAAATTTTTTGGCTAATCGGATTTTATACTAATAATCTTAAAAGTAAGTCTTAATCATAGTAGAGTATAGGATGCCTGTTATGCCCTTCTCCCAAGAGTATTGAATAGTATTTTCCAGCTACCCAGGAAGGACATGTGTCATCGCAGCAGTCAACACATCATTTGAAGAGAAGTCAATAAAGCAAGAATTTTTAGAGTTTTTGGAGCAAAAAATTTCAGAAAGTGTGTTGTGAAGATGGAAAAGGACAGCAGTTGCCTAATGGGAATCTATACATGACTAAGTACATACGTAATATCTTTTGATGATCCACAACGAGGCGAGGACGAAACATGGACCCTTTTAATGTGATAATGCGATTATTTAGCGTAATTATTTTTCTAGGAAGCGTTTATTTCGAAGTTGTTTTTATTCCCATCAGACAATTAACGTCATGTTAATGCCAACCCGCCTCGTTAAGCACAAGGCAAAGTGGCACTAATGGCCAACCACATTGAGGACCAAGGTTAACTTCTAGCAAAGCTGAAAAATTGCTGCCCACATAAATTTGCTCAATGCTTAGTAATTATTATTATTATCATCTAAGTATGGATTATATTATTTTTCCTTTTTAAATTTTTTAGGGATTTTAGTAACTAGACTGACATGCTTTATGAAGCGATGGAAAATGTAAAAACAAATTATGTGACAAGGGGAGCATTAGCATAGATATTGAAAAACGTTGGCTTAGGTGTTGGAATGTGATCGACCTTTTGATGTGAAAGTAATTTTGTGTGTGTAGTGGAGGCACACTAAACCACTTTTTCTGAGAACATGTATACTCAAACATGGCATATTATATGAAAATAGCGTTTCCTATTTTAAGTGTGAGTAAATAAATTGTTTAAAAGTACTCTCCTGGGTGGGAGGTGGCACTTGTACACCAAAAGATGTCAAGTGATGATGATGTACGAAACTGACACGATCAAATCCTTTTAGCTTTTCACTTTTATATGCTAATGGGCTGGTTCAGCAAAAAACCCTGTCCGTGGTACTTAACCGATAAACCGCTATAATATAAGCATAAAGCAAGTAGAGTGAAATGGCGTCTGTCTCACTTTCCATACATTATTTTTCTACACTACACTGTGCTATCAATGTTATTACCCTTAACTTAACTTAGGCACAATCCGATTTCTGTTTCTTACAAGAGAGGTCAACTGAAATGAAATCTGGACTGAGGTTGTATTTTCAAAGGTTACTAATGGGCTTGTGCTGACGGCTGTAAGAAGCAGAAAGCTGAACCAGCGAAATAGAAAATATGCTTTCACTCTTACTGTTACTTGTAGTGTTGTAAGATGGATGTCGCGTCAAAACTCCGACACCTAACACTAATGAGCACATTATATAACTTGAAAGTTCTAACCCATAGTTTCATCATAACAACGACTTTACCTACAGGATTTCAGGAACCTTCCATACATCATACCAGCAAGTGACCCAAACCAACAAGACTTCGTCATTCGTCATTGAACGATGGATGGTAACGAGAAAGTAAAATATAATCCTTACTAAGTAATATGGAATCTTTTTGCGCAGCTTTCTTATAAAGCAAGAATTTTTTTATAAACCTTCATTTATATCATTCATTCATCTATGACATATTCACAGAGCCTGTAAGTGATTATAATTGGAATAGGTATCTATGTACATTTCAAAAGATAAAATTCTCAGTAGCAAAGTACAAGATAAAGTTCAAATGGTTCCAACTGTGTGCTTTCAGGTACACATAAGGTATCTAGGTTATCTGCTGCATTATGGCCGAGCCTACTATAAAAATAAATACCTACTATGCTCGAAAATTAATATCATAATCCAGAGCCCTTTACAACACTTGCAATAGGATTCACCAGTTTTTCTTTACAAGTGCTGGTACAAAAGTCCCATTAATGCTTGTGTCATGTCAATGTCTCATCTAGTACTCTTCAGTCTTCATAGAAATTCGTCTTGTTCGAAGCTAAAGAAAAATTGACTAGTGAGTGAGTACCAGTGCGATGATGAAATATACATCTTTTTCCACTCTTTCTGTGGAGCTTCATCGTTCTGTAATCTGAACATAGTAGACGTATTTTTATCTTTCACCGGCCTAGTTGCCTGTGACGCGTAAAAATCTGTTACACTGTATCAGTGAAAGAAAAAGGAAACAAAGATGAGAAAATAATATAATAAAAGAGCGCTCTCGGCTTTTTGAAATTTTCTCAGCAGGAATAATGTATGGCTTTTTATCCTTTTCTTTTTATGCAATGTCAACACTTACTCAAGAAGATCCACTCACACTTCACCGACCAAGTCCCTACATCATATTCATGTTGCATGTACATTCCCATTTTCATGTACCTTGACAAAAAATATTTTCCATTACATCTTCACGTTTTTGCATTTACATGTATTTTAGTAGGCATACATATTTTGAAAGCTTCACAGGAGGTGGTTATTACAACACAGAGAGAGCATAGAACAAGCCCATATTATAGAACCTTGGAATGCTAAGTGCTAATTGTATATCAAAAATATACTTTACACTTTCTGAAATAAAAGTTCAATTTCATAATCGCTGATAAAGTTTGAGTAGTATAAGTTTCAGTCAGAAAAAAGTGTGAAAAGATGTTCTATGAGTATTCGAATACATGTTTTGACATATACGGTAGAAACGGAATTATTAGTTGTGATCTGGCTTGTATTTTACTTCAAAAGTAGAAAAGGGAGTGCACAAAATTCTATTTTCTCTTTTAGATCCCAGTTTTCTGTAAACATGTATATGGACTTTGTGAAGAAGAAAAAGTCTGTCGAAATGTTGGAAAACTAAGTTGAAACTTAAAGATGTAGATTACATATATACTTACTTAACAAAAGTCTATTGTCTGACTGCTTTCCTGAAAATCAAATTGTGTAAAATAAAAAATACATGAAAAGTTCAAAAGTTTCCAAGAGAGAAGCTCATGACTCTTGATTTAGAAATGATGTTGCTACCGGCATAGATTTGTACGAATACTACGTGTTTATTACGTACATGTAGAGTATTCTATGATTGAATTTCCGCAAGTGACTCAGTTTGGTGTGTGACATACAGTCATAGTGTGACAATGACAGCAGTGCTCTTACAAGCATCTTGTTACCTTTCCCGCTTAACTTTCCCTTACTCAAACCGTATACATATGTACGTTAAAAACGACCAAAGATACAGTATAAACAATGTAAAGTTTTGAAAGAGAGTCCGCCAAGACGAAGGAAAGTTAACTGACTTTGACATTTTGCTCGGATTCCTTTCATCTATTGTCTTGTTACGATGATATATTTTTCCTGCTTGAGGTGGTACAAAACGATATATATGTGTGTATGAATATATATGTGCAAATGATAACTAATATGCCTTATCGAAACTCCATACTACTTTCATTTCAGACTAGGAAAATAGTTATATAATTTTTTGAAGTTCAGTTTTCAATTCAATTTAAACAACAATACAGTGCACTCATTTGTGTGTATGCACTTTTTTCGGAGACGTTTATTCCCAAATACACAACACGACAATAATAAATGCTATAGGCATGTAGTCTGATTTGAGAACCGAGTGACTTTCAAAGCAAAAACTGACGGCGAAAATGACTTTTTCCAATGCAATGTCACTTTTCACTTGAGAGAAACACAAAACTTTTCGTTATCAAGACGATCTCAAGTATCACTTCACTCAAGTAGAAGTGCTTCAATCAGAGAGGCTGATTATGGCGCTGATGACGCGAATAGGGAATTCGATGACTGTTGATACTGCAGTAAATATTCTTGAATATATAGATAAAACCTCTGGTTATAAGTATTATGAATAGATCGCTTTTCAGTTCTACGCGCTAACTCGTTAATAAGTTAGAGGAAGAACTTACTTACTTTGGACACACTGGGACATTCTAGTTCAGACACTTGAACCAAACCACAAAATGTGGAAAATTCACACGGGAGGCCGACGAGAAATCGAAGCAAGCTATATAGATAGAAAATTTGCATCTATGCATTAACCTGTCAGAGAAAATAAACGAAATGGATCAGGAATGGGAGAGACTTGCTTCTTATATAGATGCATATATGTAGTGTTTTAGCGTAACTATTTTTTGGTTGTATTCTAATGTAATCACAATGAAACTAACTTCTGTCATCCCAAAGTTTCCCACTGGGATTATGCGCGCCTTTCTAGTACATACATATGCCAACACATTTGGTGGCACAAAATATTCATTATTATAATGGCCCCTCATTCTCATACTTCATTCTTGTCATTTTGAGTTTAAAAATCAACTGCCAGCTACATCGAAACACATGACAGAACATCTGCGATGCCTAAATATATTAGTAAACCGAAAAATAGAAAATTAGAAATGATAAAACAGTGCCAAAATGTTCACTATATCTACAACATTACTGTAGTATACAATACAGAAATTTATCAGCTTTGCAGGCTGTGACAAAGGAATAACCAAAATGTTTTGCCTTTCACTCAAATCGAAACTTTATAACCTAAGCTGCAAGGTTCCGAAATTAGCATTCCGTAAAAACTATCTAAAATCTGAAATATACTCCATAATCATTACGCTAGATTAGGTTGGACCACGCAGATTTCCGAACTCAGACGAGCCATATTATAGTCCCAGAATATCGAACAGTGAAAGCAATTCAAAATTCTAGGACATCATGCAAACGGACGGATGGACAAACACGTCACATTAAATATAGCTTTCGCTACTTTCTTCATGAAAAAGTGAACGCTTGGGCTACAGTAAAGTTCATTTAAAACATTTTGTAGGTGAGACTAAAAACTTAAAAGCTGATTAAAGAATAATGTGACGATTTGGAAAAATCGAGAATGTAAAATTGCCATTATAGGATTGCCGTGTTCAAGGGTTTGCAGGTAATGAGAATGGCTTGTGTCCCAGCGTATGTACATAATATATAAATTCGGAACTATATAGCTGGGATCTTTTACGCAATCCTATTCCAACTCCTAATAATACGTGGGAACTCGAGGAAAGCTACTCTAAAATATGGATTTGTTAAAAGCAACAGTAAGCATAATGGCGAAAGTACTTTTTTCATTCATCAGCAAAAAACGTAAAAAAATATAATGTAGAAACACAGACTACAAGCGTATTGTCCAACCAACCTTCACCTCCACTTGAGCTGCTAGCTGCCAGAAACAATGTGCTCCGTCGTGCTTAGAATAGTAGAAATCGTCAACTCTAAACTTTCTCTCTTGTTAGTCTACTTGTTCTTTTAACATTCTCCACAGATTTATTTTCAAGTGCAGATAAAGGTAGACATATTTCTCATCCGTTCTCATATAAATGTGAACAAAACTTATTAGGGAAAATGTAAAAGGTAAATAGTAACAACCCAAAATCCACTTTATTTCTTTCAAAGTTTGCAGTTTTGGTACTACATAATATCACCAGTTACATAATGATACACCAAGAAGACGTGCTCGTTGCAAAATTATTTATTTTTGAACATTCATTATACAAGTGATGATTTTCTGTATAAAATAATGATACATAAAAAATGGACAAAATTCTAGTTTAAAATCACCATTTTAAAATTAAATCGATAAACAGTGACCTCGTTGTAATTGGACATAGCACGATCAATGATGATTTCAGGGGACCACTTGAGCTCAATATGCGAGCCAAAAAATAATAAATAATAGGGAGCCAGAAACAAAGCCTGTTCCTGTCCCTATAACCAAGGCAGAGGTACACCTCTGAAACATCCCCTCTTCCCGTTTGTCATTTGCAAACTTGACACGCAACAACCACACTTTTTAAACAACAGCATCAGCTACTGTCTCAAAAATTTCTGTTTCGTGATTTTGAAAAGCCCCACTTCAAGTCTTATTGCCTAACCGTATGCGGTTGATCGATGCTAGAAACTATAATAATAAAGGACAATGCTACATCATGTATTTTATATCTCGTCGTACTGAAAACGGCTACCTTCAACATTTATATGAAACACCGTAGATGAGAAAAAGAAATCTCTATCTACAATATAAAGCCTGTACTCTGTATTTCGAAGTACTAATGTATACATATGTTTCTTCATAAAAACACCATCTGCTCCGATGTATCCTTATCCTTTTTTACCAGGATTCACGCTACTTCAAACGAAGGTTGATTTGATCCCAGCTTGCGGTAAATGATGTCTATAACGGTGTACGGTGGAACCTTCCTCTCCTACAATCTATGAACGTTATGCTTATATCCTGTCTCTTTTTTTGGAAGTAAAAAACAAAGCATGAATATGCCCACAAGGCATAATATATCTAACCATATTTTTCATGTTTTATAAAATGTAGAAACTTTTGCATTCCATTATGTTCATAAAAGCATTACATTGAAATTGTACACAGACAGAATCCTGTACGTAAAATGTCCGTATTTTCCAGTTGAGCCGACATCCGATTCGGATATCAAGAGTGATTCCCTTTTCATTTCTATTGTTGAAGTCCCATCGGAAAAAGTGAAAGTTGTTCAGTGACACCAGTCACTTTCCTTTGCTTTCTCAGTGTCGAAACACGATTAGCGTTCACAGCTTAGCCTATATAGCATAACAGATATAGTGTGCATGTAATATATAGGACGTACATTGGAAAAGGGAACTACACATTTTATTCGTAATGGATTTTTTCAAAGGCTGGATGCTTTGGATTTTTTTGAATTCTCACTGTATAGAAATTCTGAGAACACTAAAAAGTCTGCATATATACTTTAAGGGCAAATTCTAGATAATATAGTGAAAGTAGTAGAGAGGGAAGAAAAACAAAACAATATATTTGCATTACATCAGAAGTTACGAATTCGAATGATATACCTTCTGAGGCTTCATAAATTCAAGTCACCGAGTTGGAATTCTAGTTTAGATAAGGGTTCTTTATACTCAAAATAAGAAACTTATTTGACACACAACAATGTATACATAGTACACCTGTAGATTACAGTCATAGCAGTATGCACACAATTTAGATTTTCTAACCAAATTGCACAACTAATTTCCGAAATAAACAACTGTGAACATATGTATAAGGTCTTTTGAAAACCCGAAAATAATCAATGACAGCAAACATGGCGGTTGTTTGATCGCAAGCAGCTTGGAATAATTAAGTGTGAAAAGTGATATGGATTACGTATTTATTTGCAGTACGATATAGTTCGAATGGTTTTGGCAAGCAGAATCCGGTGTTCTAAGAATCATTTGATGTGCACTATCTTCGGAATTGGAATGCTATTGTCGTTCGATGCTTGTTTTTCAAATAACTTTTCTTAGAAACGGTTAGACGGATGTTGTTTGATTAGCTTTTAAGAAACTCAACCTCACTGGAGTTTTTGTGGAGGGAAATGGAGATAGGTTTCGTCTGGCACCAAAGAAAGTAGGATTGAAGTTCAGCAGATGCTTACAAAGATTTCAATCAAACTGAACGCAAGTAGTTTTATCAGTGGCTGTTCTTTTCAAACAAATTATGGGTTATCAAAGTGACAATTAGGGACTTGTCATTAGTAAAAAAGATATAATCTAATCATTTATGTCTAATAAATTACATCAGAAGTGAGATAACTTAAAACAAGTACTTGCTCATGTTCATACCACTCTCTCCATTCCCCACACTAATAATGTAAATGAAATAATGCACAATGCACATCCATTTATGCCTCGTGAGGCGAAAAGATGTTTGTTGCTTCCTGCCAACAGATAAAAAGTATAATAAGAGAGTAAGCGTAAAATTATGAGATTTCAACAAAAGCAACAAAAGGCTTTCTTGTTCCAAGATCATTAAAGTTCCTCATTCTTTCTCTCCAAAAGTGCATATTACTATGCTCATGTTCATAACATCATTACCATTATTACTTTCACAAAGTTTTTAACTTTTCTTTTGTGACACATGATATGATTATAGCATTTCCAACGATGAAAATGGTAAAGATAAAGCAAAGAGCAGTCAGAAAACATGGTCGTCATTGTAAGTAAAACTGCACCAGAGAGACACTTGTACTCTTGTATATTTCTCCGTCTGCAAATTCATTTTATGGCGTGACAAAAGAGAATGACTTGTCATCAAATCTCCGTCAAGCCATATCATAAATGTACATTATGCACTTTTCCATCCTCTTGTAAGTGGATCGCACTTTCTCCGACAACAACAAAATCGTCTTTGCAGGAAAGCTTTTTGTATCCATATTATTTCCGTAATTACTGTGATAATGTTGACATTCTCGTAAAAAGGAACATGGTGTATATATGCATATAATACTATTTTCAGGATATGCACCCGGACCAATCTACTTTCACTCCGTTGAAAGTACTCAAGATATTCTGATTTAGCATATATACACTCATTCACAGAATGACCAATATCTTAAAAGTAACTTTCTCCGCCCACCCTTTCTAAAAAAGAATTGCTCTTTAAAAAACTACTGTAATTTTCTTAAACAACCAGGAAGACAGGATGTATATTGCTTATAAATTGTTATGCCCTTTCATCTTTCCGTCAATGTCAGCATAAACAAAATTGCTTCCGTCTTTTTTGACATTCCAATTCTGCAAATACTCAAAATTATGAAAAGGAAAGATCAGCAATGAACATTATGGCACCCAAAATAGAATGGTTGCCTAACGACAATGCACAGACATTCTCATTTTCGTAAAATAAAATTTCTTTAAACCCTACAAACAGATGTACATGGCACCTATGTATATAGAACAAGGCCATCTGTACTTTTAAACAGTACTTTCTCAGTAAACATTTTTGTCGATAATGTTTAAGGAAAATATACATTATATTACGTATTTACTTTGTTGCAATGGGAGCTGCAAAAAGTAGATGTTTTGTAAAAAAAACTATACATCTTTAAAGAAACAAAGAAGTAAGTAAGGTTACGCCAGCTCATAAAAATGTAGCCTGCGGGAATCAAATAAAAATTCTCAGGAAAGAAAGGGAAGTAAAGTAAACCTTTTCTTGAAATCCTATTCAATTCATTTTTTCTAGATCATGACAAATACAAAAGAACTACAAAAGAAACGGCTGTAGAAAAATACTTTCCTTTTTAATGGGTTCGAGCCCTCATATCGGCTATACATACAGCACTTTTGTAAACATTTATCATATTTATTTACCATATTTTAGTATGTGCAATATTGTGCATTGATGAATGGATATTTGAAATGGAAAACTTTTAAAAGGATATTCCTAATAATGTCATTCTGAATCAGATACACGAAATTTATTGAAATATATGTCAACATGTCTGTCACTTAGATCCAAACGAGAAAGTTTGACAGTTTAATAGTAAAAGTCAGATATATATCTCTTTTTCATGTTATTGAAATAATAAAAGCAACAGTCTCGTCTAGCTTCACCATCCAATCATCATCAATGTTCATAAATTCTCAGCACCTCATTTACACTAGTAGTTCATTAAATGTTCAGAGCCTAGCCTTTTTTGCTTCAGTTTAAATTGTTTTGTTCTTGTTGGTAATGAGGGTTGCTGTAAATGCGTTCAGAGTATATTGATTTTACAATGTCCATTTGTGCAAGCAATCAAGCCATTATTGAAAACCTTGAAATACCCTTTCCTTCATATCATTGCAATATTTCATGGGCTTTTTAATTGGATACATGATTTCGTGGAACAAAAAGATTTAAAACACATTAGTGATTAAACTTGAAGATAAAATTTTACCGAGTTATAAATATTAAAATTTCAAGTTCAATCTATCCACTCTGTTAAAAGTGAATTAAATACTTGTGAGACCATAGAATAACAATATAAGTGACCGATTACTAATGACCAAGTAATTTTGTACAAGCATGCCCATTTATTCAATATTATTCGCACAAGTTAAAACATACATAGCTGAAAGTCGAGGGCTAACAACAGATAAAAATGTCAATATGAAAAAAAGTTTTCTTGGCCAATTTTTACTAAAATGAGAGTGTATGAATTATCTTACTGTACTAATATAAATAAGTTACGCCATGGAAGAAACCACAAGATTGAACACCATCAACAAGGGCAGTGAATTGAATATGTATAACTTCCAGTTTATAGGATCAGTCTTTTGTGGCATGGTGGCATCTTGGGATTTTCATCCAGAAATCAACAAAGAGATCTTTTACTTAGGAAATAAAAGATTTCAACTTTAAATAGGGGCCTATTTGAATACACACCAGTTAAACTTCATATTGTACTATGAACGAAGCAAGCAATCATGTGTCCTTCTACTTTGCCACGCTGAACATTTATGCAACCTTCAAGACCATCTCTGTTCCGGTATGCACAAATTGCAAAATAAATGGTAAAGCTATTTGCATATAATTTGAGCATACCTATGCAGCATTTTAGGAAGCCCCTAAAAATACATACAAGAAGTACATACATTATCGTCATTTTGGTTTGCGTTCATTTAAGGGAAACCTCAAGTGGAAAAGGACGCAGTTGCCACTCCAAAACGCTCGACGCGATGGCTCACTATTATTCTCTCGCTGTGTGTGTACACTACTAATAAAATGCCTAACACCCTTTCTCCTTCGATCAGGCCCATTTCTTTCATTTCTCATCCATACATGTACACATTCCATTCTATCCTCCTGCTCACACTTTCTTCAGAAGAGATAAGATCACCAGAAATCCCTAAGGTGTTCTTTGTTCCACATTTATTTTAAAATAGTCCCACACGAAAAGAAGAGGATTTTACGATCCATGTACACACCTAGCTATATTCAAAGAAGTGGGATTCCCAGTGAAATTTGAATCTGTCTTGTGTAAACGAAAAAGGATATAGCTACGTGAATGCTTGCACTGTTATTCAACTTTTAGGATTTTAAACTGTTTCCGTGCCTTTTCTCCAATGTATTCCTGCGTGCTCACTCCTTCCATCCTTTCATCCAATCAACCTCTTTTCACTTACAACTACATTTTATCTCTACTTTCTCTTCATCTCTTGGTTTGACTTTATAATAATTTCTCATTCCCTTTTCTACGTTTTATAATGTGGCGTGGCAGTTGCAGACGCGTGAAAGACAACAGCCAACCTCAGAGACAGGGAGAAATGGGGTGTAATACTCCAGTTAAATTTGTGAGATTCTCCATGCTCGAGAAGGCTCCTCGGAGAAGTATACAAACATTAGACAACATCATGACATTCTATCTCGTCTAGCTATATACATTTTTCAGACAGTATTACTCAACTTTTCGTTTTCTCGGTATGTAACAGTATAGTTTCGAATAGGTACCTTTGATATAGTAATTCTAGATGATGATGATTATTATTATTACTATCATCATTATTACTGTTATATGCATATATATGTAATATGTACATAGCTAAAAGATAAGTGTGCATCTTCCTCTTTCTTGAGAATGTAACTCACTCAGTCAGATCATCATTTTTTACTTCATGCTATCTTCCCAGAACACAATTCTGAGAAAAAGGGATGTTCAAGCTTTTCTCTCGTTGACTGGCTCTCTATATATGCATGGTCTATCTATTTCTTCTCACGTAATAACATTATCAGGAGGACGAATGAAACAGGTATTCTGACAGTTTTGTACAGTATGTCCGTTTGTCCACACCCTCCTCACAACACGTTACAGATCTGCAGAGTTTATCCACTTTGGTTCCATATTAAATGCAACTTATATAAAGATAGCTGAATTTTGTATAATATTTGACCAGTTAACTATGAATTTTCACTACTTGCTAAGGTCGGATTTTACGTCAGCATAACTCAATCATTGATTGTTCATTAGGTTTACAATATTTATCACCTCTAAAATTTCATTCAATCATGAAATATAATTTTATCCTTTTTGACTTAATTAACTCTGTATACATGCAACATTCCCATATAAGATTATGGAAAGTTCGTTTTACTTTCTCTTGAATAACGTACACATCTAAAACATTGCTTCCACTCGTTCCCCAGACTGAATAAAGAGATATTTTATATTGACGGCCCTAGTAAGTGAATTGATGCAATCGAAAATATATGTGCAAGGGAAGTAGCATTAAGCAGATATATAATGTTATGTGGAATGTTGACATACTTACATAATGTATGCGCCCTGTAGAAAACCATATACCACAAAACTATTTTGGTTTAATATACATGTAGAATATTATTGGTGATTTCATTTTACTCTTCTTTTACAACCTGTGTATTGACATAATTTATACTACTACTAACAGTTTGTTAGTTTGGCATTGTTTTATTGTTTTACATCTAAAAATAATAATTCCGTGTAGCTTCCCTTGATCTGAGTATAAATGATATAAGAGCAACAAACCATTATTATTATACTCACAAATTTACGCAAGCCATGACCATAGCATACTTTCCACTGAAATGAGAGCCTTTTGCACATGGATAGCTGGAAAAACATAGTTTGTAAAATATTTACCGAGCACTGACATAACAGCACATCACAGACGCGAGCTGGAAAAAATGTGATGTAAGCTTAACTTTCCTTCACTAATGATCAAAGGACAGAATATTAGGCATTTTACGTAATGTGCTTTGGCTGATAATAGGATGCGTTGGAAAGTTATTTATTATTATTATTATGATTGTATTTTCTGAGACTAGATACCACTGCGGAAATAATGTATGGTAAAACGCAAATGAAAACATGAGCATAAAAACCCTTCATATTTGTTTACGGGGAGCCTGCAAAAAAGAAAACCACTGAGCCAAAATAATTTCTGCTATCCCGGTACTCATCTTGGTACATTTTGTAACCAAGTTTTTCAACTTATTCAAAGCGTTTTTTTCAACAAAAACGCCATATTAGCGGCTTCATCAACAAATCCTTTAAAAAATACACTAGCTTTTTATACCAACTTTAGTTAAATAAGTTCAAACTTTTTTTCAAAATATGATCAAAACTACAAATTAGGTGCAGGTAAACTTCCTTTCGCAATGAGGAGCTGGACCAACATAAAAACCTGGTGGTGCGGTGGTGAAATCATAACTATGTAACAAAAATGAGAAAAGTTTCCCCCTTAATATGTAACATCAAAATGAATCAAACTAGCCCTCTCCAGAAAGAAGATGTAGATTTATTCAAGAAACCTAGAAAGGAATCCTCAGAGACTTTTCTCCTTCACTATATGATTCCTGTTTCTATTGTGTGCTCACACGAAACGATATGTCGCCACCTACATTTACTACGACATCTCATGATTTGTTTTAGTTTACGCAATATAAACTTTCAGTAAACGAAATATCAACTATGAAAAAACTTTTGTTAACAACATTGTGACCCTTCCGATTTTGGCGAAACTCTATTTTCCAATTAGTTGTAGGACATCAACTGAGCAAACAACAAAATTACATTGTGGGTAGTACAAATTCATGCGGTTTTAAAAAAGTTAGGTTATGGTGTATGTCCAAAAACATATTTGTTTCTGGAATTAAATTTGTTGACAATGAGTCTGCTGGCCGGATAAAAAGTAAGCAGTTTAAGATGAAATCATGCAGTTGTCGCTGTCAGCCAGCTTAGAAATACTTGAGAGAAAAGAGCTTGACAACTCGTCTTAAAATTTATAATTCTGGGACCTTGCTTGTCAATTTTTTTATTTTCCGATGGTTGGCAAATGAAAAATTGTTAATTATCTCTGGAAATATAATCAGTTTACCCGGAATTTTTTTAGTCCCGAAGGAAAAAAACCATAAAAATGGTGCAAATAGAAAAACATGCTGACAGTTTGCTAATAAATAGTTTTCACGTATATTATGTTTTACGAGTAAATATAACATGCACCTTATAATATAATTGCCATCCATAATTTTGAATTACAATTAAGCAACTAGACAAATCGTCTACTCATACTCATCTTGCATACAAAATTATTCCTACTACAGTGCGTCTACTGATTAGAAAATAAAATATAAATTTCTCAATATACACAATTGATGGAGTAACTAATTACTTTCACCAAAACTAATTGCATCACATTTTTTTGTTATTTTCAAGAACAACCTATAGATTCACACATCAAAGATCACATCTTTTATAATCATGGTCAGCACGTATTGTATTAAAACGACAGTGATAGCAGCAGTAAAATGATAGTGCCAGTATAAATTCACTTTTATGACAATAGTTATCTCCAAGAAGAACCCTTTGCACAAACAACATTTTAGCTTCCAACGTCATCGACAAAAATCTTATTTTGGTCAGAAAATTGTTATTTTTACCTACCTATTTAGCACAATGGAATTGTAACTTACAACAATCGCAACAATTTCGTGCTTGTCCTTTAACGCAATCGATTGACGTGTTTTATTATTTACAGAGATAGCTGTGCATTGCAATATTAGTTCCTCTTTCTCTAGCTCTACAGCTTATACTCCTCGAGCCGCTGAGAATTTCTCGTTCATTTCTGGAGCCTATTTTCAATAAATGTCTGAAACACACAGAAAATGTCAAACAGAAGCAAAGAGAAAAAAAGCAATAAGAACGTTCTCTGACGATAGACATGCTTATATATCAGAACAGAAGAGATGTTTGTGTTTGCTTCTATTTCCTATATTAAGCTTTTGGAAATTCATATGAAACTATTGGAAAATACCAGAGAAAGATTGTTCTAAGAGAGTTGAAATGTACATTATGTCAAAGATAAAAGGTTCCCCATATACGAATATGTACATAAATACATACAAAAGCGAAATTGTCTCAGGAAAAGGAGACACCCTCGCAGGAGGAATCTACCGCAAAAAGAAGTATAACAAACATGTCATCACACGAGAAAAAAATACAATTTTCTGGTTATTTTTCGGCTATATATATGCCCACGTAGGAACATTTAATAACACTGAAATAGAAAAAATTACTTTTGTTAGGAAGCCTTAGTAAGAAATTACAGCTGCGAAAATGTTGAGGGAGGCAAGAGGCAACATGCCACTAGGAAACAGGACTGGTTTTCTGGTTGTGGAGGTGGACATGTCGCAAAAGTCACGTATACATTTACGGATGCAATGCAACTGGATATTTCAACATGCAATGTATCAAGGAGACTGTAAGAAGAAGAGGAGATTTTTTGAAAGCACACGAGCGACCAAAGACAAGTAAGAACAGTGGGAAAAGGATACGCAAAAATGGTATTGGAAAAGTGTGTTTAAGCATAACGAACCATTTATTTAGTTCGCTTGGTTAGTTAAAGGATTCCTTAAGCAATACATTGGGCAAATAGTAGAGGAACCTGAATAGAATATTTGAACAGGAGAATCGCTCTTTCTTTCCCTTTTTTTGGTTCCCTACTTTTTTATGCTTTCTCTCTCCCTTTCTCTCTGTCAAGTCGCAAGTCTACTTTCACTAGCTTGCTAGCACACCATTATTATCATCATGGTCCACATCAGTTTTCCAAATTCCCTTTTCTCTTTTATTTTACACACGTTTAACCTAAGAACATGAGTATTTACAGGGACAATGGGTGGTCAGCCCCAAAACTCCTTAAGTAAATATAAGGGACAACGCTTTCAGCGTGCTTTCCCTTTTACGTCTAATAAAAAATAACGATAATACATTTAGGAATCTGAACAATCAATGCTGAATAAAAGTAGTACAAGTCGTGATGGAAGTGGATTGGCATAGTGTTATTATCAAGCTAGAAAAAGGCCATTTATTGTTCACTCCCTCCTCTCGCCCCTCTTTTATAGTTTATACATGCTACCTTAAATTCTATAACGGAGTAGTAAAGTTTGCGTTTGTTATTTAGCAAATGTTTGTCCATTTGATTTCATGCACTTCGGTCCATTTGGCGATGTTGTCTTTCCTTTGCTCCACAGAATAAGAATGATCAGGCGAAAGCAATAATTACAAACTACATTTCAAGTAGACGTTTATAGTGGAGAAACGTACAAATGGACACTGAGTTTGAGCGGAGATGCAAACGTATCTTTAATCTAGTTCATCGTTAGTGTGCACATACTCATTTATTCGGTCATGTACCTATAGAGCGTGTCATTAAGTTAAGGGAAAAGATAAAAATGTAACTAAAAAAGGAAATAAAAATCATGAAACAAACAGAGAAGCAGTGAAATTTCAAGATTTTTGTCTTGATTTTTGGTTGGGTTATTACACATTACTACATTCTCTGGAGTAACTAACATTCCACAAAAATCTTGCATTTATGGATGCTATACAATTTGACCAGAAAAAGCTAGGAATCGCTCAAGTGAAAACTATAATCTTTGGGTTCGAGGAAAACGCAGAGAAAACTTGTACGTGGTATTCATGTATGAAGTAAAAATATTTAAGTAGATATTTCTTCCATGAAATGTGAAAATCTATCAGTTGTCTGGCTGAAACCTGTATCGTTTAAGAAAGTTTTACGCTTATATCAAAATGCCTACCGAGTACAACAGTCACTCATTGCATGCAACACAAACTTTCCAAGAATTTCATAAGAATAAATAAAAAACTATTCGTGCTTGATGATCTTACTTAGCCTATGGGCCATGGGAATGGATAATGCATAAGTTGTAGTATGTTTGCTAGTTGATATGCTCATCTCTGATCTTCAGAAGGCGATACCTCTTGAAACTTTGCTTTTCCCCAGTGAAAAGTACAATGGCTTTTCGGTATCGTGTAACAGAAGGATACATATTTACAGTCCTCTCCAAAATTTTGTATGGCAAACAAGTAAAGTAGTCTCACATATTATATTTGAGGCAAAATGGAGCACGTTGTCGATTCCCTCAGTGGATGTGTGCTTAGTTCCTTTTGTACAGTTGGATACCACCTATGCAGGGACTCCAACCAAGAGTCCACAATTATCGTATCTCACATATCACATCACTTGCATGTGCTTGTTGACGTAACTACTCTCGTTTATGTTGTAAGGTTATAGAACAGAGAAAGACCATTCAGTCAGAGAGTCTGCTGAGAACGAATGAGTGTGTCCGGATCTGGTAGTCCAACGTCCAACTATTATTGCTGCTACAAGTTTGCTGGGAAAAAATTGAATCTATCGAAAAGCAACTGTAACCAGAATCAGAGGACAAGCAACAGAGAGGAGAAAGCACGAAGATATAAAATCCAGACATTACAAAGATCATGTTTGCAGTGTGTATAAGTATGTACACGCCATGGAGTTCCATTTCAAATAATAACCCTAATCCCTACCTACTGTGTAATGTAGGTACTATGTGTACTTTAGCAGGTATAAACTTAATACGAGAATGCACGTTTTGTGTTCACCATTTACTCCCACCGCTAATCCAACCATATCCGTTCTTTTATCCTGGTCACGACACAGTAATACAACACAAACGCATAGGTACGCATTCCAGAGTAGTAAGAGTCTGACTACAACAGGCTACGAGGCGAACGGAAGTTTTTCAGCCTTTAAAAACACTATCATGTTGTCCGTTTTTTGAAAAAGGTCAGCCGGAAAAGATATACACCACACAAAAGAAGGGTAGAAGACATGAATTGCATTCAAGTGCTGCGAACACATTAATAAATTCTTGCCTTTCCTTATCCTCACTCCACCTTACCGAAATACGTTATGACTTTCACCATGCTTGTGAAACGTACTAGAGAAGTACATTTTTGGTCTATTTCAACATTGAATTGAAACATGAAGTTTCAGGTAATGGACATCTGACCTCTATAAGCTATATATTCGTTTCCTCCTTTCCGTTTCCTGATATTGTTTATTAGTTTATTAGTCTAACTACGTTCTGGCGGATTGTAAATATATTGCAACTTGTAAGTATCGTGAGTAAAAGTATACGATATATGAAGAAAATACTAACTGCTCGAAAACATGAGACAGAAAGTTTAGAAAGTTATCGAATATGTGGTTCTTCTGGTTCTCAACTATCTTATTTTGTATTATCAAACTTTTCATCTCACCGTATGGGAAACTGAGCACAAAGGTAGGCAGGGAAAAAACAAAGTCTACTGACGCATACAAGATAGATAAACTATAAGTCTTCTCAAAATTTCCTTTTCACTATTATACTTGTTCACCTTACGACCAGCATCGGTTTCGTGCTGTGTCCTTGTTCAAGTAGATAAAAAACTGATCAGCATTTCACCATCCACATCTCACCACGCAATCCGGCTTCAAGATGACAGCATCTGGGAACAAGATGTTCAACTCGATGCACTCGTACTCCTTGTTGTAATATAGTTTATACATGAGTATTCCTACTTACTTAATTGATTTTGAATGAAGTCCCGTCTGAACTTAAGCTCTAGTTACGAAGAAAACCCTCTTATCTCTTGGAACAAGCTTACTTTTGGTAAAAAAAACTTTTGACTTTGAAAAAAGAAAAAAATGATTTTTTCTGCTTAGGCGACTTTAATCTTAGAGGGAATTTTTTAAGCACCATTGACGAATTCTGTTCAGTTCATAGACTTAAACAGTTGATAACAACCCCAACTAGAGATAAGAATATTTTAGACTTAATTTTCACTAAACAGAACATATCAGTAAGTAATGTGATGGTCATTGATACCTTTCTTTCTGACCACAAACTAACACAATGTACATATACGTTGAAACGGGTAGCACCACAGACAAAATATGTGACTTATCGTTCATATAAAAAAGATACCGCTGACATTATAAAGGCACTTCATTCAGCTTTTTCATCGCCTACTATAAACTTTGACGATTTTCTATTCCGACTTCTTAGCGTTGTCGATACACATTGTCCAGTTATTACAAAGAAGATTAAAGTTAAGAAAGCAGGTTTCATGCCAAGCAAAGCCACTATGAATCTAATACGAAAAAACAGAAGGTTGTACAAAGATTATAAAAAGTGGCCCACCCAACAAAACAAGGCAGTATCGGTATTAACACGAAAACAGATTAGGATGAGTATTGTTAAAGATACAAAATCTAATTTCAACAAGCTAGTATCTGAGACAAACTTATGGTCTGCAATGAATAAAATGGTGCCATTCAAAGAAAGTAAAAGTAGTCTAGATATTGATGTGAACACACTTAACGACCATTATATCTCTATCTCTACTGCAAGTGTAAACGCAACGCAAACCCTGCCAAAGAAGCCTGATAGCATAAATCCCAATAAAAAAGAATTCACTCTGAATAATATTACAACTAGTCATATCAAAGAAGCTTGGAAGCACACAAAAAATAAGCTTTCAAGTTCCGTTGATCCAATAGGCATGTCCAATAAGATGTTTGGTATACTGGTC
>JAHZMV010006136.1:0-10762 GCA_027743765.1 Coecobrya sp. COE2
AAAACATTTGAAAGCATTCCTTGCCATTTATATGATTTGCGCACTTTTCGTGAGCATAATTTGGGAATGTAGTATTTCAGCAGATTCGCTAACCCTGAGACCATTTCCATCCGCAAAATATTTGCGAAAGCAAGGATTCAGAATGTTAGTATCCGACGGTTTTATTAAGGCAGCGTCAAGCGTGATAGATACGAATACCTGGAAAAAGATTACAAATGGTGTTGAAAATAAATATTTCTATTACGGACTTAACGTTGATGAGATATTAGAAGGAAGCTGTAAGAATTTGGTTGGGAACATGAGCAATTTGAATTTGCAATTGTTCACCTGGTCAAGGCAGCTTCTCTGGGGAGAAAACTGGAAACGGGGGATATTGGTTGAAGGAAAAATAGTGTGCAAGTCAGATGTATTCAGTGACGATTTTCAGTTACAGATGAACACCGGAATGAGAGTCTGGGGGAATTGGTATGCACTTTGGATTGTCAAGGCTTGGTTTGAAGCAGGTTTTTATTTGAGGTTAGCACGGTTTGAGCGAGAAACCGAATTGTTTCGAAGTATGAATATTAGACAAGTGGACCGATATTCGGATTTCAATCCGATTAAGCTAAATAGTATGATTGGGTGCGGTTTCTGCATTTTGGCTTTCATTAATATTTTGTGCCTAATTGGATGTGTGATAGTGTATAAAAACGAAACCGTTTTATACTGGTTAAGAAGATTTACATTATTGTGCACAAAATTGAAAACCTGTTCATTATCAAATCGACACCAGAAACGAAATTTTATCAGAATCGAAGTCAAAAGCCAAGTAGAAATGGTTCTAGGTAGATTAATTTAAGGATGATATTTATCGGCAAGAGACCATATTCCGGTGGATTCTTATTGTTATTACTTATCACACCAGTATCCTCGGCAATGATTACTATATGTCATCTATGATTGTATGCTTGTGCGACTTAAATGCATTCCATTCTATTTGATTTATACTTTCACTCATCTGTATTAGATCATTATATTCTCTAATTATTTTTCTCGGTTGTCAGTCTTTGATTTCCTGTATTATATATTGTATGCATTCATTAGTGAGAAATTATCAAAGATATTTGGTTGTTGCTAAAGCTGTCATCCTATCAGTTTCTTTTCAACTATAGACCAGAATAAATATCACTTGAAAATCGAACCATATAATTTTCGCTAGACCTGTTTGCCATCAAAGTATGCTGTACATTTTTTGTATCATCATCTTTTTAAAAGATGCTTCTTTTTCTACTTGTTTTATCAACATCACTCAAACGTAATATAATTTCGCTTTCATACATATCCAAAATGGAAATGTGGCTGATCAGGTTATTGATTTCTTTTTACATATATATAAACCAAATCCATCTGGCATTTTTCCACCTTCTGGCATTCTTATACAAATTTTCCTAGTCGTAGCAGACAATTAAACTATCACCATCGTGCAATTAAATTAAGTATTGGAAACATATTGCTACCTTCTATAATTTTAAAGTATAAAAGTACATTTTAATATTCCATCTGTATTCAATATCGGATTCGTGCTGAGCAAGAGGCTAATAGAATCATATTAGGAAATTAGTCGGTATTAAAAAAATTCTATTCTTTTTATGCATCAAATAGTCTCATGGTAGTGTATATTCCATCTAAAAGTTACACATGACTGCTAATACTCGTCATCGTAAACATTGTCATAATAGTGCTTTGGTGATTTATAATGCCTGGACCTGTGATAATATATTTAATATCAGTTTGATAATCCCTGGAAGGAATACTTTTTTTAAATAAACGTGGAAGTTGAAAATATATGTAAAAAATAGTTTCTACACAAAATATTACCATATAATAATATAAATATAAATATAATTATATCCAAGCGAGAGAAATTTAAAAGCCATCTGACATATATAAACCAAATTGATTTTTGCAACGCTATGCTATAACTTTGTAGGAAAATCTTAAGAACCTTTCCTTAGTTTCGATTTATATTTGACAATGTTGATTGAGTGCACTAATTGGTTTCTTTATATGACATTTTTAGAATTAGTTTCTTAACACAATTACATTGCTCACAATAACCACTTTGCTATAGCAAAAAATGTTTTAGTACCAAACGAATTTAATTTATCTCCTATTTTTTTTGTCTATTAAACATTTAATTTCAAAAGATCATTGGAATCTTATGTAAACCATTTTTTTAACTAGTTAAATTTACAATAACACTTGATTTAGATTTACGGTTTGAAAATCACGTAATTTCTAATACATGCAAAAGTATTTAAATTAAAAAAAATTAAATTAAAAAAAATGTTTACGCAAGGCCATACTTTATTGAAAACAATTACCTCACTGAAAACAATCTACTGTAGCACATATTATGGTCATGTTAGCATACGTAGGGAATGTTTTTACAAACGGTTAAATTGGACGCAAACAACTTTTATTACAACGCTATCTAATATTTTCAGTTGAAGATGTAGTTATATTTATAGTCAAATGCGGGGAAAATGCCAGCACTTGTGCAGTATTAATTTTGTGGAATAACGTGGACAGACTTTCAGTATATTACTTCAATTCCCACAAATCTTAAATTAATTTCAACGTCGATACCGTCATTTTGTACACGCTGGCCTGACTTTTCTTTGTAGCATTTTAGTATACACTCAGATGCCTACAAATTTTGTTTGTTTTTTTCTTGTAAAACGGCAATAGTTTTTATCATGACGTCCCCATTAGTTATAAAAGTCATCAGTCAAAATCAAAGATTTGACGACTTTTTTCTCCGTCATATTTCCACTCGTTTACACTGGGATTCAGAGAATAAATCCTGGAGGTTGGAAAGCAGACAGCAAAGGTTAACTTGCTTCTATTTTATAGTCTACGGATTGCTTGGTGGAATTTTATTCGCGGCACCATTTCTTCTACTTACTGTCAATTTCATGCTTTCCCATAATCTGCTTACTGCGACGATAATTGTTTCCTGGTGTCTTGTTCTTCTTTTGGGCTCATTTGCGTTCGTTTTCGACATAATTTTGTTTTGTTTTGGGAAGGAAATTATCTCCTGTGTGAATTATTTAATTCATCGCGAGATGCAGTTTTCCCAACATTTAATTACAAGGTTTGTCATTGAAGAAGCATCCACAGTTCAAGGTAAAATATTTTAATTGGAATATTTTAATTACAACATTTGATTCGACTTTAAAATCTATTTGATTTTCTAGAACTCAAAAAACTTTTCCGTGGAGACCCTACCGATTACTTTGGTTTGTTTCTGGCAAGTCTGTACGCTACATTTAGTTTCGTGACATTTGCACTACCCACTGTTTCTATTTATGGCAACCTGGATCCGCTTTCCATTTATGTTCAAGTTATATTCGGGCTTCCAAATAATAGTATGTGGTTTGTAGGATTCTTTTTCACAAAACTGTTAATAATTCTACCACTTGCATTTGCAGCTACAAGCATAGTTCGTGCATTTCTTCCAATGTTTTTTCATCTTGGCGTAATGTTAATTAAAATGGAGCTTCGATTGTTACATTTATCTAATTCTAGAAATACAGCAAGTGTTGTTCCGATATACAATGAGCTTTCAATTTGTTTTCAAATTCTTTTCAATTTTCTGAAACACTTTATTGGATTGGGTCTATTTGGTGGCTTCCTTTTGTTAATATTAACGATAAATGGAACAGTGATTGGTTTGAAACTGCTGCCGTTAAATTTTTACGTGTTGTGCCCACTACTCATGGTTACTGTTTGTATATACTTGGAAATTATCTTACGAGGTGGATGTGCATATAACCATTTAAGTGAGCAAGTTGTCACAAATTTAAACAAATCATTGCTTAGAAGAACTTTGACTTTAAGAGGTTGTGATGAACGGGCTTTGAAAAGGATTTATAAGTCGTTACGATTTATAAGAATGCCAGCTGGAAATTTTGGATATATCAACCAAGAATTTAAGAGGACATATGTGTATTTCCTACAAGGACGAGTTATGGAAAGCGTGATAGCGTTTGGTCAATGGGTGGACGACAGGACGTAATAGAGTCGTAAAATAATTTAGGAAGCTGCAATATAAAGCCAATCTAATTTTTTTTTCTTTACCCAGGGTATTTTATAATTTTAATTATTAACGTAGAATAAATCTAAATTTAATGTCGAATTATGAATCGCACATGTATGTCGAATAAGAGGACAAGCGTTTCGAATGTATCAGGCGTATATGCTCACTGATGCGCATAACATTTCCAACATTTTTTTCAATTCCAGATTTTTTACAAATGGAGTGGAAAACAAATATTTGGATTGCGGCCAGAACGTTGACGAGATATTAAAAGGAAGCTGAAAGAATTTGGTTGGGAACATGAGTAACTTGAATTTGGAAGTGTTCACCTGGTCAAGGCAGATACTTTGGGGAGAAAACTGGAAAAAAGGGATATTGGATGTCAGATGTGTTTAGTGACGATTTTCAATTACAGATGAACACCGGAGTGAGAGTCTGGGGGAATTGGTATGCACTTTGGATTGTCAAGGTTTGGTTTGAAGCAGGTTTTTATTTGAGGTTAGCACTGTTTGAGCCAGAAACTGAGTTGTTTCGAAGTATGAATATTAGACAAGTTGATCGATATTCATATTGCAGTCCGATTAAGTTAAATAGTATGATTGAGCGCGGTTTATGTATTTTGGTATTTATTCACAGCTTGTCGTTATTATATAATAATATATTGTATATAAAAATGAAGTTTTACACTGCTTAGGAAAATTTATCCAAGTGTACCCAAATTTTAAGTCATTCTCATTCACATTTCGAAAACAGAAACAACTTGTTATTAGAATCGAAGTAAAAACCCTAGTAAAAACGGTTCTAGGTACACAATTTAGCAATGATAATTACTTGCAGGAGACAATATACCGAATCTTTCTTCTTACACATCAAACGACCTTTTATAACGGTTAATACGAAGCATATCTCTTTTTTGAATTTGGGAAGCCTGACTGACTTGCACTGAAGTGCATTTTATTCCAATATATGCATTGTATCACTCAACATTATTAGTGCGTTATCTTCTGTAAATAATTTTTCTCGTTTATCAATCGTTGATTCTCTGTGTTATTTATTGAAGGTATTCATTAATGAGATATTAATAAAGATTTTTTGTACGTGCTATAGATGTGATTCTATCAGTTTCTTTTATCAGAGATTTAAAATATCAGAGATTTCACAATTAAAGCATATAATTAAAAGCCTCTTAAAACGAATTTCGAAATTTCTCGATGAGGAACTCAACATACCTCGCCCACCCGTATGGTTAGGGATTGGGAGAAACTGTATTCCGGTTTGTAGTTGGACCTCCTGAACAAATTGGTGTTGATTCTGAGTCGCTAGCTAGTTTCGTTTAGTCACCAGCCTCCATATTTCACTTTTCCCCAAATTCTACCTCGAGGATATCCGCGTGCGACGTCCACCTGGTTATGGTTACGTACTGACAGAAATTACATTCCGGTAAGTAGTGGACCTCCGGAACACGATGGTGATAATCCTGAATCGCTAACTTGTACGGTCTAATCACCAGCCACTTAAGACTATCTTAAAATGTGATTAGATATATTGGCTGGGAGGGTGTGCGTTTCGTTGTGTAAAACTATAATTCATAGAGTTGCGACCTCACTTATGTGATAAGTGAGGAAGTCGAATATGCTTTAATAACCACCCAGATTACAAAACCACTAAAACCTTGAATCGGAAGCAATTTGGTTCCATCGTAAGTTTATAGTTGAGTTCACTGATTATACGCTTGCAAACTGGGTTGAAGTTTTATGTAACAGACAATGTATGTGCTGCTGTCTTGTTTCATGTATCCAAATTTCTGACTGCTGAATCCGCATCCCACAATATGGAATATACAATTAAGAAGGCCGGAACTAGCGAATTGTTTCTCTTCCTTCAACAGAAATACTAGTAAATAAATTCATGTATTTAACTTTGCTTGGTAATGAATTGTAAAACGCAGTATGCTTTTATGCAACAGTTTTATACTGAATTAGCTTTTTTAAGAAATTCATTAGAATTTCGTTAATTTATTCCTTAATTTTTAGTACTTGAACTTCATTTCGCATAAATGCGATAATTCTCCTCCATCGTTTCGACTATCCACAATCTCATTTAATTATGAATTTATAATGATACGCCTATTTTTATTCAGTATACCTATTAATTGTTATTTAAAGAAGAAAGCTTATCGAAACCATAGAAAATGACTGCCAGCTAGATATAAGTTTTTTAAATTATAATTTAAAACTGAAAAACTATAACTTCCTTGAATATTAAGGAAGGTGAAATTAAAATTATTTTATGGAAAAATTATCTAACTACTTATATTCCAGTATATGAACTCATATATATGCATCGCAACAAGTTTAAATAATTGTCAAATGAAGAGATAAAACTAATAAAATACTTGTGCATTAGAAAGTAACCGGAAGAATCTAGACACACTGTATCTTATGATCGACAGACTAACAGTATGCATATTTGATTTTCATAAATTATATTGAAATAACTTCAATATCGATTTTGTTTTTTATATAATCCATCCTTGCTCTTATGCTAGTCATTTTCCAATGCCCTCGAATGAACAATAATTTTTGTTCAATACTCACTGAACAGTTCAACCTCCAGGTTTATATATTTTTTTGCTCCAGTTGCGTAAAAAATTTTCTGATAAGTCATGACGTCCCCTTTGGTTATAAAGGTTATCAGTCAGAACCAACAATTTGACGACTATATTCTACGTCATGTACCAACTCGTCTGACTTGGGATTCCGAGAGCAAGTCTTGGAGTTTGGAAACAAAACAGAAAAATTTGATCTACTTTAATTTTATAATATATGGAATGCTGGGAGGATTTTTTTTCGCTACACCGTTTCTTCTCCTTATTGCAAACTTTATATGCTCCTTGAATCTGTTGAATGCTACAGTAGTTATTTCCTGGTCTTTTGTGCTACTATTGGGCTCATTTACATTCGTTTTTGATGTGATTGTGATGTGTTTCGGAAGGGAGATTATTCAGTGCGTGAACTATTTAATCCATCGAGAGTTGCAGTTTTCGCAACGTTTAGTTACACGATTTAGTATTGAAGAAGCTTCGGTTTTACAAGGTAAACTATTCAGGTTGGGAAACTTTAAACTTTAAGTAGTAATTTTTATTCAAATTTCTGAATCTACATTTTGTTTACATTCTAGAAATCCAAGCCTTTTTCCATGGAGAAGGAATCGACTATTTTGGACTATTTCTGGCAAACTTATACGTTACATTTAATTTTGTTACTGTGGCGTTACCCATTTTTGGAACGTATAACAACCTGGATCCGATTTCGATTTATGTACAAATTTTATTTGGGCTTCCGGAATATAAAATATTGGTCGCAGCATTTCTATTAACAAAGTTGGTAATAATCTTACCACTTGGATTTGCAGCTACGAGTATAGTTCGATCATTTCTACCAATGTTTTTTCATCTTGGTCTAATACTCATTAAAATGGAGCTCAATTTATTGCATCTGTCTTCGTCTAGAAACTTGTCAAGAGTTGTTCTGATATACAAGGAACTTACCATTTGTTTTCAAATTTTGTACGATTTTTTCAAATACTTCCTGGGAGTAGGTCTATGCGGTGCATTCTTTCTGCTGATATTAGCGATAAATGGAACGGTGATTGGTTGGGAATTGCTGCCATTGAACTTTTACGTGCTTTGCCCATTACTCATGGTGACGTTGTTTATATACTTGGGAATTATCTTACAAGGAGGATGTGCTTATTATTGTTTTAGTGAGAGAATTGTTGCAAATCTAAACAAATCTTTGACTAGAAGAACCATCAATGTCAGATACTTCGACCAACGTGTTTTGAAAAGGATATACAAATCCTTGCAATTTGTAAAAGTTCCTGCTGGTAGTTTTGGGTATATTAACCAATCATTTAAGAGGATATATGTACATTTTCTACAAGGACGTGCTATGGAGAGCTTAATAGCTTTTGGCCAATGGGTGGCAAATAGGACGTGAGAAGCACAGTTTAGAAAAAAATATTATGTAAACCCTAACCGCAAATTAGAGCAACCTATGTTGTATTGTATGCCAAGCATATACGCAATCAGAAACAATAAATTATCGATTATTAGATTCATTATACTCTCAGTTTTAAAATTGTACTTAATAGACAATTTTTGTTGGAAATATTAATGAGCTATCAGTATTAAATAATGGGAGAAATTAATAATCATAATTTTCCTTTACTGATATCACAGAAAATTACATTTAATGATGCAAATGACAAAAATCATGCAATCCACCAAATCAACTTGACGTATTACTACCCGTTTCTAACTATGTTTGTATAGAGACGACTTGGAATTACATGAAGAAATAATTCGAATTTCAATATTATTCGCGTAAATATGTTACGTGGAAATGGCAAAATGCTTCTCCCTTCCTAAATAGGTAGGAAATTTCATTAGAACATTATCATACTGCTCATCGGGTTTGTACAAGTATTGCAACACTTGCTTTGACAAACAAGTAATGTATATTGATACGTGTTTTTTATTATACAAGTTAGATATTACTAGACCATTATGTATGAAAATTAATCAATATTTTTTCTGCAACCGCTTCTTTTCATATTGCAAAATATCGTCATTCTACCTCATACTCATTTATTCAGTTTTTTTGTTCACCATTCGAACATTTAAAATAGTTTGGTTGAATATTCTCATTTCAAATGAAAAAACGATGAAAGTAAGTGTCTTTAAGCACTCTCATCTTCCCCAAATCGCATGCTATTTTACACTTCGAAGTTGTTAATTTCAATTTTGTTAAGTTTAGGAAAAGTAGCGAATTTTCTTATGACAGCAAATGTTTGCTATGACCCCTTTTGAACGTTATGAAAAGAAAAAAATATTGATTTTTACACAACCGATGTTGAAAACAGGTATACACTTATCAATATCGAAACTACAAGCATTACGGCGTCATAGAATTTGTCATTTTGGTAGAGCTATTGTCTGAACTGCAACCAAAACTGCTAAAGGCAATAAGAGATTGTTTCAAACTTGAATATCTGTTAGTATAATGAATCGTAGTTAGAGTTTCAAAAAAAATTAAAATGACAGAATGAAGTCCCGTGATTACACATTAATAAACTTGTTAATACTACTGCATCTGCCGCTTTATATTTCGCAGCACATTTTCACAAACACTGATTATTTCATTGGAATTATAACCGATTCGGATAACACCACTTCTATCGGTTTAGATGAGGATTTTAATTTTTCAGAATTGTTCCACCACCAGAAGAAAAAGCTAACCGTTTTTCTAATCTACACCGTGGACGAGCTAAACCTTTCATTTGATATCGACGATGTACTTAAGGATGTAGATTCAAAATTAGACATAAAATCTCGATATTTCCGATTCACTTCAAAATGGTTTCCTGGTACGTACATTGCATTTACCTTGTTTACTACAACCTACAAGAAAACAATTTCAGCCATTCAGAATTCCGGATACGGAACGTCACCAAGTGCCTTATTTTTAATATATGCTCCTCATTTCTCTACAACTGAAAATTATTTGCTTCAAAGTTACACGTTTCTAAATTTGAATACAGACGAAAGTATAGAATATCCGTTCAGTGCACCAATAATATTTTATAATAATAGCTTCAGAAATATTTACAGCTTGTTTTTATACATACGCAAAAGTGAAATTGAGAAATTTATTGAGACAGATTTGATGGATTTTGAAGAAATAAAAATATTTTGGAGGAGCCTTAACAAAAATGGACATGGCGTAAAAATTCCAATATCGGCAGCCTATTTCAAAAATCCTGGGTGGACAACAAATTGTTTACAGATTTCTGACACCTTGGAAAACAGACGGGAATACCAGAGCGCAATTTCCACATGCTTTCCTCACGTTATAGGATTTTCGCTTCTAGGATACCGAATGAACGCTTCCTTGGTCATGGGTAGCTCTGAACTGTCGGAAAATGAGAAATTAAAATCTAGGTGGTTTCTGACAATAATATTTGGGGAATCGCATTTTTACCGGATTCAAAATGAAGTTGCTTTCACAAGAGGCCTCATACTCAACGTCAGAGAAATACCCGTATTCGTGGCAAGTTGTTTGAAAGCGGGAATGTTGGAGTACTTAAAATTTAATGTGCTTTATCTGATTCCTTCAAAAGATTTCTTTCTATCAGTACTATCCGTTCTATGTTTAATGTCACTCATCTATAAAAATATAAGACGAGGGTTTGATATATTTTGGCTGTTTGTCGGTAGCGCGACGATGGAACGACATTTGAAAATATTCATGGAAATATTTTTGCTTTGTGGACTATTTCTATCCATTATTTGGCAATGTAGCATTTCCACCGATTCGCTAACACTCAAACCATTCCCAAAAGAGACCGATTTAAGAAAACAGGGCGCTAAAATCTTAGAATCCTACACATTTGTTGACGCAGCGTCAAAAGTAATTGATAATAAAACTTGGATAAAGATTACAGATGGTGGTGGGAATCACTCTTTCTATTATAGTCAAAGTATGGATCAGATTTTGCGAGGGAGCTGGCGAAACATGGTTAAAACAATGAGTGAACTGAATTTACAAATTTTCGCCTGGTCACGGAAGCTGTTGTTTGGAGCTACTTGGAGAAAGGGGATTTTAGTTGATGGGAAAG
>JAHZMV010006137.1:0-40507 GCA_027743765.1 Coecobrya sp. COE2
CAGTGAATCTCTAGAAGAGGGACAATTAGCAGAAATACCAGAACTGACTAGAGCATCAATCGTGTATTCAAGTGGACTCCCCCCGCGGACCATTCCCTTCCGGTCCGCTTCATTTTCCCAAGTTGACATTACTTCAGAAGGGAAATACGTGCGGAATCCCAGATCGCCCATAACTCTCAAACCAACAGCGTTTTGTCTAATGAACAATTCTTATGCGTCGGGCTCATCCACGCTTCCCAGAGCTCATGTCAAACAGACGCATCGTCATCACCACATGAGTAACAGCTTAGATGAGGATCATCCGCCTCTTTCTTCCGATTGCCAAACGAGCACACCTATGCTGTCTTATCAAACGAGCTGCGACAGTGATTGTGGTAGCAATTATAGCGGGATGACTCACTTTCCACAGCAATTCATTTTACCAGAGACTATATCCGAACAGAGTTTAGTTGACTCTTGTAGCATGGATTGTACTAATGATACCGTTTTGACAAATGGGCTTGAAAAAATGAATAACATGGATAGTGACACGGGTGTAGGGTGTGCGGGTGGTGTTTCGCACAGTGGTCAGTGCAAACGTGATTCGGTTAGTGATGTTCCCAATACGGAAAGTAAGGGTATGGAACACAAAGCTATACCTTCATTGACAAACATAAGTGCTGAGAGCACTCAAGAGACAGAAACCGAAGTGCAAAAAAGTAGTTTGCTGTCAGGTGCCTCCGAAAACGCTAGTGGTGCTGATGGTAAACCCGATTTGCAGTTCAGTAATTCGTTGGAATTGGAAACTTCAGTGGGAAATGTTTGTGATGAAAATGAAGCAAGAAAATCGGATTCATGTGATCATGTCAGGAACCGAGTGGTGAACTTCAGTGACATACAAGATGGGAAAGAAAGTACAAAGAATTCCGAGTCAGTGATTTCGCCGCTTTCCCCACCACCACCACCACCAATGCTATCACAGTTCACCGAAATTTCTCATGCAAGTTTGGACAGTGCAAAAACACAAGACAGTGTGGAATTTCCGGAATCAGCGGATGAAAGCAGCAGCACAACTACTACTGCCGTTTGTAGTGAGGAAGGAGCCCCTTCTGTAGCCGTTGATGTACAAAGCAAAGATGCTGTTTCCAGCGAGACAGGAGCGACGTGTTTGGTGAACGCGAAAAAGGACGAGAAGATGTCATCCAAAAATCAGAAAGAACTTTCTCTGCACATTAACCGACAAAATAAACCCCAACTGGTACGTTCCCCACCTTTGATACGAGAGGAGAGCATCATGGCCAGGAGTAGTAGTGAAGAAGGCCCGAAATCCGACCAGGACGAGGAGCACGTTCCAGAAAGAAATATTCTCGTGTCGAACGTTAGCACGGAGTCGAGTAGTACGAGTAATGAAAAAAGTTTGCCTCGTGTTCGCAAAACTAATAAAAAACACGTTCTTCTAGAATTAGATATTGGCGGAGGGTCTTCGATTTCCGGGTCTGGCGGTGAAGATGACCCGGACAAGGATAAGCATGGTTTATTTCGCCAGTCTTCAGGCCAGTCGGATGAATCCGCTGAGGGGGATAGACAAAGTGACGGATGTACTAGTCCACCTATAGTTACTCACGGGAATACAGGTTTACCACTTCATCATCGATCGCATCTTAGCGCTGGAAACTCTCCTTTGACGGAAGCATTAGCCTTGGATTCGCCCGTGAGAAGAGGATCTACATCCTCGTCTGCTTCCACCGCACCAACTGCCGCCCACTCGGCAAGTAATTTACACTCAACGTCTCTCCCGCAAACGTCCTCCGTTTCCGGACAAACATACTTCAAAGGCCCGACTCACAATGAGAACATTGAGAACTGTCTTGGGGGACAACGTGAAAGTGACCGAGTTAACAGCCTCAGCTCACCCAATGTCAACCGCCAAATGCCTCCTCGGCGCTACAATAAGCGTCCACTTCGTGGTCCTTATGGAGAAATGCTGGAAGCAGAAATGAAAGCAGAAAGAAAGTGGCCCTACCCACAAAACAACAGGGAATGTGACAATTTGGAGTTTATGCGAGAATCCAAGTCCAGCTCTCCCAGTCGAACCATACAAACGGAAAGTGATGGTGTTTCCAGTGCAAACAGAAACTCACAACAGCAAACTAAACTGTCCAGTTCTTATCTCATGTCGTCGATGGATGATCTCAACATGACAAAACAGAAACATTCTAGCATTCGTTCAAGGAAAATCAGTGCAAACTTGCCAGTCACTCATTACCATACTAAAGGTCAGTAGAACGGTTGTCAGTACAAAAACTTGCATATTAAAAAACCATTATCAAAAAAAGACAAAGTTTTAAAGGCTTGTATTTGGGCTTTCTACAATCATATTTGCCAATAAATGCATCTCGCAAAAATGCATGTATAAATCTTATTTAAATATTTGTTAATTTGCAGAGGACGGCGCACCCATAGCATTTCATCAACGTACAGCGTCTAGCCCTTCACAACTTTTGTACGCCACATCTTCGCCGGATCAAGATACCTTGGCAGAGCGCCGGCAGCTAGTAAGTGATTCAATTCCATATTCTCTCCTATTAACTAACTATAACATAAATAATAATAAAAATACAAGCTAAATGCCTAAGCATATCAGCATTATTATGTACTTGAGAAGACTCACATTTTTTAAATATCTTTGCTATCCGGTCACATAAATTTTAATCCGCTTGATGTATACCTAATCATTATTACGTACACAAGGATAAATTTAAATCATTCTGGTAATACGCATATTAAATGGGATAATAATATCGGCTGCTTAAACATAAAAAATCTCATAAAGTTGTTAATGCATAACAAGCTCGAGAGCATGTTTTTACAGTCGTAAAAATCAAAGACAGAATCTTTTGAGTTGGCTTCGTTAATCATAATATGTTTGTCCTAGAAAGACAAGGATACCGATTAATGTACCAAGATATGAGTTTATATTTATTTACTTTTCCAGTGTTATTAGTTAAAGAGATGAGATATATGTTATGTTGCTAAATTCCAATGAAACAAGGAAGTCTGGTTGATAGTTCAGATTTCTTTGTCCTCTGCATTTACGTAACTGCTTATGATGCAATTTACAGGATCCGATGTTATGTACAAATATAACACCTAACGACACCGGTCTTTGTGAAAGCACTCAGAAAACAACCATTCTCAATTTTACTCCTCTATTTAATTTATTTTATTGCAAAAATAATTGTTTTCCTGTTGTATCTTTATGGGAAATTAAAATTGAGTAATATACTTGCACTTGGTTTTTACAGTGGGTCGAAGGTTGGCTCGTTTTGTTCTTGAATCACCCTTCACGCTATTGCATTTCTAAGTACATACAAAAGACTTTCTCTCCGCATCATTGCGGAAACGAGTTGCATAATAATTCGGTTTACCTCATATTAACTGACGGTTTTGTTAGTTATATGTTACGTCAATATTTGTGACCCACAAGTTTTGCATAATTCTATAATTAAAGTTTATGACACGAATACTACGTGCAATAATAAAATCTCATCTTATGTAAGGCCAATGCAAACGCCTCGAAATCGAAATTACCCTTTTAATTGTGTTCTCATTGTGTAACAAACTCGTGTATTCGTTTTCGAGAATCGACAAACCATATTTTCTCCGATTGGATCATCCTATATGTAATAATGACATTTATTAAACTGTGCTATAATGAAACTGAAAAAATGGTTTCTCCTGCTATATGTATATGTATAGGATATTATGTCAACACAATCATGGCATCATGCACATCAGACACTCTTCTAGGTTTGAAATGGCGAAATCTTTTTATGGATGGAAAAGGCAATAGAGCCGCGTGTCTATTTACCCACAAACTTTCTTCATCCTTCTCTTAAGAAGACAAGTGATCATTCATTAATATGCTGTAGGAAGAATAATACTACATCCACATCTTACAGCGAAGAGGACAGTTGAAACATTGCATGTTAAAGAGGTTTATGAATCATAAAAATATTATTTTATGTATGTCTGTTCATGTTGTTAAAGGATTCATGTAAGAATATGAACATAATCAAATAATATGAGGAAAAATTCTCCGTAAAATACCAAGTGCAAACAGAGGATAAGATATAAAAAATGCTATGATCTAACCTGGTTTATATATTTAAAAAAATCATACATGTATATTTGTGTTGTATGTGTAGTTTGTAGATGACCAAGCAGTGATTGATGAGTAAACACAAATAACAACTTCCTTCCTACACTTTTTGCGTATTTTTGAACCGTACATCACATCAATTCCTGCCTACCACCAGGATAACTTGAAGAATTTTTCATGAAGATGAAAAGCATGACTGCTGATATCACAAAATGTATACATAGCTACTCTTTATTTTCTGTGGTGACTTGATCCATTTTTTCGGAGACAACTGACAACTGATTTGTCCTCGTATCGATAGTTTTATCTAGCATCCTTTAATGCATGCCTATATATAATCTGTAAGTGAGAATATATCGATAGAAAGCAAATTCAAATGATTAAGTGGCTAAGCTATTGAGACACTTTATGCGAAGGCTTATGTCTGTCTGTCCATGAGCACAATATATCGAAAACGGTAAGTGCTATTCCATTTTTATTTTCACCAATGCATTTCTGATCAGAAAGAGAAAGCTGGGGTGCGATTTTGAACTTTCTCTAAATTTTGCTTGGCGTTCGCTACACTTGTCTATATTTCGATTGTTTGCTTTATTATAAAATGCAATGCATGCATAACTACAATATGTATGTCTACATTTGAATGCCCGCATTTTATTACTCATGGAAACAATGTGATCGATAGTCGTTGTGATTTCAGTTTTTCAGTGGAATCTGCCACTCGACTGTTGACTGTCTAATTCAGACATACAGACTTTACACAGTAAATAGGAAATAATATAGTTAATGGAAAGAAACATCCAGAGAAACACTTGTGGTTGTAATCCTAATGGTTTGATCACGACTATTTTTTCACAATTTCAACCAACGACCTACAAAAAGTGTCTACTAAGCAGTTCGGAGTGATATTATATATAAAAGAGTGGAAGGAAATGGTTTTCATTTCTGTTTAATTTTCTTGCGTAATCCGCCCTTTCGTTTTAGCATCAATCATATTATAAATATAAGCACATCGTTTTCTATGTAGTATCAGTGGTTAGTAGACTTCCCTATCATGTCGGATTGAGGACACGACTAACAAGCATGATGTTTTCCGTCTGAACTACGGATGCAATGAACTCCAAAGGAAAAATTAAAGAAAATTTTCCAGAGTTGTAATAATAGACATGTATTTGATGTCAAGTCGGCGGATTTCGTTTGAGGGTACAATAAACTGCTTACACGGTAATAGGGTGAAGCAAGAGTTTATCTACAATTAGATCGGATGACTAATCTTTAGCCTGTTTGTTTCATAAGCTAATAACTTCATTAGTAAAGGTAAGAATACCACCCTTTCTGCATGTTACCGAGAACTCTAATCATAGTTAACCTATGATGATAAGTACCTATACCTATACAGATAAAGAGATAAATGAGTTATGTATGTATAACTCCTTGATTGAAACACCCGTTGTTGTAATGGGTTAAACGAGTTTTTATTTAAAACAACATAAAACGTGTAAATAAGTGTGCAACCTTGTACAAAGTCCTGTACCTTTCAGCGGTTATGAAATATACGGCAGAGTACATGTAACTTGCATTTGCGTCAGTGTCTAGGATTTCTCCGAGGTTGTATTTGAAATTACTTAATTACTACTTATATTTGAAGAGTCGAGCAACCTATTATTGTTTCTGTTTAAATTCTAACAACAACAGTGAAAGTTTTCATCGAGGGAAATCCCATGGTAATAGTACCCCTTTCTTGAAATTTGAAATATTAGCATAGTAGTTTTGTTGGAGGCCCATATTATGCTCACGTGTAAGACCTTCCTAACTACATAATATGAAAAGGAGAAAGAAACCTTTCTCATTGTAATACATTTAGATAAGTAACGTGATTGTGGTAGACGTCATGCCCTGTCAGTGGAAGGTGTCAATTTCTATCGTCTTTAAAGCTTTCACCGTGCTTCGTACTGCTAGTTTCTATTGACAATAGATAGCTGGTTAAATTGTTGATTGACACTTTCCTGTTATATGAGAACAAGTATATACATAATGTACACAGCTGCAATGAACTCTTTCTCTGCCCGGACGAATGATTTTCTGACAATATTATTGGTTTTCTGTGGAAACTTTTTCTCTCAAGTTGATTACAGTCTTAATTGTTTTCGTACCACAAGGACCCATTTACGCACAAAAAGCTGCGCGCATGCATGATTTAAGTTGATTGTGGGTTTAGATGCTAAGGTTAAATTGTCTAAGGAAGGACAGAGTCGTGGAAGGCATTGGATTGCAGTGCAAATACAAACAAACATGTAATACGTATTCACGTACCTTCCAACCGACCTTTCTTCTCTGCCAATTTGCCAGACACAACTCCAGGAGAATGATAGTGTTGATACAAGTAGTTAGGCATTGCATTCCTATGAGTCTGTATTTACATGATGTATGTGAAAACGAGAAAGACGACGCAGAAAGACGAATTGTAATAATCTTGAATGAGCGAAGGCATAACTCTGTTCACATCTTTATTTACTTTACATGTCCATGAAATGTTTTTAGAGATTTTGTAGGTGTACTGTTTTTGCGTCTTGAAATCAAAACTTAAATATAAAGCTTTTCTTCTTCTTACTACTTGACAATATTATTGTTATGATGCGCAGTAAATGAAGGCAGTAATAAAACGCGCAGTAGTAGGCCTTATAATTAGGTTGCTGAGGACGATAAAGCACCAGAAATAAAATGATGGACTGTTCTTATCAAGCACTTCCGGAATGAAATGACATATCATTTATGTCATCTCCAAAATAATTTCCGAATATTGTTGCTCTTGCCGTAGCTCATATTCTTTTGCTATATCGGTATGGTCGCAGAGATGTGGTATCGAAGAATAATTCCGTTTGTCATCACCTTTGACAGATTTAATTAAATTCAAATTAGCAGTTTCCTTAGTTAAAGGTTCCAATGTCCAGTGAAAGCACATTGAAGCCAAAAAGAAATGGACAGACTGACAAACGAACTTTTGCCAATACTTGCTGACGATCTGATTTCAGAGATGTTCAAGACGAACGAGATTGTTTCCCTGTGAATTACTGTTAGGCATGAATACTTGAGGGAATGAGGACAGCTTAAGTTTAATTTATATATTTGAGTTGCATTCTATGTTGTTATTGTATCGCATACACACACGCTGTTTCCTCCATACTTGCTGTTATACGAATGTTGAGAGGGTGTGCTTTTGCGACGCGAGCCGTGATTATGTGACGATACTGATTTTCAAGTTGAATCCAGAGAAACTTGAAATTGTAGCCAAAATTTAAACAATGCCATGGCTTGTTGTAAGTTCATTTCGTTGGGAAGTTTCGTCTCATGCAAACTTGTACTTGTAATTTATGCATTTACACGTAAATGATGCGAAAAGGGTAGACTGTGTGTGAAAACGACAAAGAGTATTGAAAACTTTGTTTTGTTTTGAATTTTTCATCGTATTTTAACGAGTTTCCGTTTCTGTTCGTCTTTCTACAATTGGTGGTCCGTATGCAGATGTTGCCAGAGGAGAAGCAGACATGTTTGTTGAAGCAATACGTATCAAGGTTAACACGCTTTTCATCACCTCATTTGTCTACTTTCTTACGTCTTGTTTTTGGTTTTCCGTAGTCCACTCATTTTTCCAAGAATGGATACTGCAGCTGAAAATTAATTTCAATAAAATCAATGCATGATCGGATGTAGAAATCACTAGAATTAATTTTTATTAGAATTCCTTTCCAATTTAATGTTATGGCCATCATTCCATTCTGCGGGGTCGTACTCGGTTTTGATTACTTTCAAGTTGGCCGTATTCAAACTTTATTTAATCCGGTATCATTCAATAATGTATAATATTTTTATAACTGTGAAATGAAATCATGCAAAATCGAAGAGGAGTAGGATAGGTCACTCTGCCTACGAAAACTTATCCGTTTTGAAAAGGAATACTTATAACCACTACACCTTGAAGTCAGATTGTCGGAATGGTTTAGGCACTTGCGTGTCTAATTCGAGTTCAAGACTATCAAGATCTTTGACTTCTTACATCCTCGCTCATCGTGACATGGTCACGGCTAACTTTCTAGTAGTAGTAAATTAGATCATTATTATAGTCAAAATAGATTGCCTGAATTTCTAATATGTAGATGGGATCAATTATCTTTGTGTTTTAGTTCTACTCAAGATTTGCGATAATTATAATTAATAATATAATGGAGGCAAGTGAGAATGTGGAATGAAGCTTTTACTTTGCAGGTTTACCACCAAATATAGCTAAACAGTGATAATGATGATAAGGACGTGCTTCAATCACATTTTCTAATTACTGATAATTCAACATTCCAAAATATCTATTCTCTCAGTTTTTTATTCTAAGAAGAACCGAAAGGGAAATGGTGTGCACATTCAGTTGTCCCGTTGTATTAATGGAATAATGTATTGATATAAAATAATAAATTATACTTTCTGATTTTCTGAAAATAAAGGTTTCTCAGAAAATCATTTTGTTTTCGATTTTACTTTCTTGTAAACGAGTACCTGTTCGAGGAAAAGTTTTGCATGAAGTTAAAGCATGTGCACACTTTTTTGTATGAAATAAGTATTAGGTGACTAATAAAAGGGAAATGTATCTCCAAGAGACACACGCCGTGTTTTCGTATGTACAACCTACGAACTTTTAGACATGAGTGTGATACATTATCATTATTTTGCGAATACATTAAGTGAAAAGAATTTGCAAGAAAATAATGCTTACAATCATATATACTCCAATCGTAAATGTATTATCTATATTATGCAACCTCCGCAGCTCACTAAAATAGAGCAAGTAAACAATAAGTTTTTAGCTTTCCATTCCACGTGCTCTCATCCTAAAACACTTTCCGTTGTCCCGTAATCAGCATTGATAATGATTACTCTTGAGGCTATTTGGATTCGAATGGTTAATCAACGTACTCGGTAGCATGTTCCTGAATCAAGTGAAAGTAAGCGACCAAAAGTGTACTGTAGCATTGCCAACTTGCTTTCATCTTTATCGCATACGACGCTAGTATTTTCTTTTAGTGGGAGCACATCACCACTCATCCTATTATCCACCTGCAAATTAATTCTTGAATCCAATTAATATTGTATACTTCCCTCATGTTTATGTAAAAAATGTTGGAGCCGGAGGTGTTTCGTCGGAAAATAAGCAGACATTGCAAGCAAATGACACGCAGACAAGACATGTTCGGTCATGTGCGTGCAAATGAAACGAGGATATGATAGTTAAGCCAATTAGCTAACTAACGTACAAAATAACGCATAAAATAAATACTATAATTTGATAATGTCATCTCATCATCTGAGTAGTATTACATGGCGCTACTAAATAGCATTAAAAACGATAGGTTGTCTCACTACTCCAATAATTTGCTTTCCGGTCGACCTGTATTGAACGAGGCGTCAAACAATACTTTTAGAGCTGAAAATCCGCTAATCTTCCTTCCGATGTGCTGACCGCTTTCTGACAAGTTTTGTACTACCAGCTAAATTACGTCTTTGTGAGGGCACTCGGAGATTCAGTAGACCTTGGAATTGTTTTCTGGCTCTATAAAGTTACCAACAAATTTAATTTCACATTGGCTAATAATTTTTCAAACTTTCATCTGTATGTGAAATTGTTTGCAGTGAATGACAAAGGTAACAAGGTTGGGCGAAGAAAACAAACCATATATACCACTATTGCTACTTTCCAATAAGAGAAGTCAGAAAAGAAAAATTACGTATGTGTATATTATTATGTGAGATCCATGTGTAGACTATAAACCTAATAATAACATTCTATTGAAAACCATGTGTGCTTGCACACAACTTGTGTCCTCTACGTAAAGATCAAAGGAGTAATGGAGGAGAGGCGCCGGGAATGCTAAGGTTAATTTATATGAGCTATTAGAGAGATTAATCATCAAGTGAAGCACTGACTGAGTGGGCCTGAGGAGTATAAAAATCCTGATAAAAATAACTTGGGTGAGGAAGTGAGAGCTGAAAGCATTGTTAACATGATCATTGTCGCTGGCGATTAACACAGTAATTTTCCCTCAAATAAAATACCAATAAAGAAAGGAGAGAAAGAAGGCTTTAACTGATTATTACTGCTCATGATCGTCATCATAAAAAGTACGCCATTTGCCATTGAAAAGCTTAAGTAGTTGCTATCTTAAGTGAGTTTCGCTCACTGGGTCGTTATATTTGCCCTTTTCCTTTTCTCTCAGTCACGTCCAGTTTATTCTTTCTGTGGTTCTTATTTTTTTCGTAACGACATCTATTCTTTTCGTGTACATGCACACAATATGTATGTTTGTGTGTGGTGATTAGTATCAAAGGTTGGTGTTGATGTATCATGTCGTTACTATTATTGCTAATAAAAAAGGGAATGAAAAGGACGGTGATGATGACAAACTTTTTAGACTCGCTCACTCTCTGTTCCACGTTTTCCACATTTCACCATTATTATTATAAGGGAAGAGTGAACCAGTCGAGGAACATGCAATACATGTCGCCGGAAAAACTTTACTTTAGTTTTTCTTCGGAGGAAAACGAGACGCGAATGTGTGTGGGTATGTAGTTGTGTGGCTCTAGGTGCGATATGATGACGGTGATGATATAGAGCAGCGATGTTATGCATTTCATTGCATTACATCATCATCATAAACACAAAGCGTATAATACTTTGTGTTTGTGCCAAGAGGAAGAGAATTGCACTACCACTCTGTAGTCGATTTGTATTTTTTTCCGTCTGTAAGGACATCCGAAAAAGTGTATGGCACAGGGTGTATGTACCATTATTTCTATGCATTCTTATAGATACCCACAAAATTTTTGCAAACTATTTCTTCTTCTTCTTCACTCATTCGGGCTCAATGGCCCCAGCAATAGTGAGTGGTGATCCGTAAGTAACGTACATGGATAAGGTAGATAGGTATAGAGAATAAGGGAAACGAGACGAGAGAATTCGTAGCAGCGGTGGTCTTCCATTGTAAAGTCGATGATGATTATGGTGATGAGACTTGGCATGCTTGAGAATCCCTGAATTTTCCTCTTCTATTTCCTCTCGCTCTTTCTCCCTTTCTGCCTACTCGGCCGTTGCTATACGGTTTATTAATGCTGCTGGATGGAGAAGTAAAAGTACTTTCTTGCACTTGGAATTTCTCCAGAAGCGTGTATAGAAGTCACACTGGAGTGAAGGAGAGGCACATGCACTGCACACATATATTATTATTACAAAGAGAAAGAGGAATAGAGGCTAACGCTCCCGATCTCCCCTTGTGTGACTCTGTTTCTATCTACAGTTTTGTAGAAAGTTAGATGCCGAGAGAGAGAGAAAAAAAAAGTTCGCTAAAAGAGCAGAAGCCAACTTATTCTTTGCTTGTATGATAAAAAATAATAATAAAAACATGTATCTATGAGTGTGTAAATGCTCACTTTTCCTCGATCCGCTTTTCTATTTACCAACATTCATACACGGCCTTGGTTAAATGACGACGGTGATTGCAAAGAGAAAAAAAAGGAACGAAGGAAAGAGAGTGGGAGAGAGAGAGAGAAAGTCAGATCTTTATACCTATATACTTGTATAGTCGAACATGAATAGAAGATACAAGAGCAATGTTATGTTGGTCTCTGGGTTATTGGTCCTTTTTGCAACTCCATTCATTCGATTCATTCCATTCCTCGTTGTTTGATAAGCTGTTATTCTATACATTATTCCGTTTCCCTCTTTCATTCTCGACTGTCTCTTTTCTGTCTCGTTCACTTTCTCCTCAATTTGATGCTCTCTTTTCTCCGCTCTCCTTCTCGTCCGTCGACTTTATCAGAACATTTTCCAATGGCAAACAGCAGGCAGAGAAGTACGTGTCTGGGCAATCAAAAAACGGGATTTTTTGCGTGTTAAGAAACGTAAACGATACTCCCTTTTCGCCATATTTTTTATAGCAAATGTTTTTTACCGTATATGTTGCCTTCACCTCCCATTTTTACTCATTATACGTAAGTCAATCTCGCAATCTTAGCGGATATATGACTGTTCCGACCAAGATGCTTTGATGCCCATTTGAAATATCTAACCACATGTTATTCCAAATTAGTATTCATTACTGTGGTATTCAAGACGTGTTTATAGTCGATTCATTGCAGGTCTGGTCGTCTCAAATGAACTGTTTCATAATATGAAGGGAACACCAGTGGCAGCAAAATTACAAGCAATATCATAATCTTGGCATCTCTCCTCCATTCTTCTTATTGTTGTGTGCAGTGAAAGAAATGGCAATAGTATAGCTATCTTAAATCCCCGCGGTCATGTAATGTTCATCATACCGTTTTCTTTTGCCTCTTGCACAGCAGGAAAGGGAAACATTTGCTGATGTTACTTTCTACTAGCAGTAATAAAAATGTTCTAGTACGTGAACTACTCTTTTTCATTTCTTCTCGGTTTCTTTCATATTTCCCTAAAACAGGGCATTGATATGGGCAACAACGCTAGGTTAAATTACGAAACAATACAATGCTCTGCTTGTATTACCATCACAAAGGTAAAATTGTTAATGACGAATTAATGAATATAGCCGTAAATACTGTTATTGACCAGCGGACGTTGACTGATCTATTCGGTCTCCTTCTATTTCATTATCTTTTTCTACGCCTTTAGCCATTCTCATCTTACTCTTGCCAGGACTGTTGACAGACAGTTTCTTGATTTCAATTGAATCGGCAAATTCTTATTGACATGTCACTAGCAAAACCCCTTTCATCATTATAATCATTTCGTCCGTAGTTTGCTTTTACTGTTGGCTTGAGTACATCCTGGAAGTACTTACATTCATTAGTTGACTACGACGAAGTTAAAAGCTTACGTATGCCTGCAGCTGCTCCACTTGTGCTTATCTAGCATCCTAATATAAGTTGGTAGTAAATAATACCTAGTATCTAACTATCTACAATATTTTCCCTCTCATCTATGTCACCTAGACTTGTACTGGTTGCTTTCTCAATTATGTACATGGTAGATTATGTTCTCGACTGTATCAGTAGTACGCACTACGCACACATTTTCAACAGTAATGATGGTTGTTTCCCTTTCCTACGGTAGTGTCATTAACTCTCTCCTCTTCCGGAGAAGAGCTCTGGAAGGGAAAGTGTTTCCAATGTACACACACTTACTGGATTGCTTGTGTGCACTCGGACTGGTGTAATGGCAACAGTCAGTTGTTTTTATTTGTGTGCTGTGTCTTAAGTGCTATTCTAGTTGGTTTGCTGGTTGTATTATTTATTGACAAGTAAATGTGGTTATAGATATGTCGCTGAGAATGAAACGAGTACTTAAAGTTCTCGTATATATCGATTAATGCTGGCTTATCAAAATTCATATGGAGGAAAACTGCATAAAGAATATTGTCGCTATTTCCACGAGCTTATAAGGTTTTTCCAATAATAGAAGCACCACATGTTCAAAAAGTTGGGATATCTGAATCGGTTGTGTAATGATGTTTTTTCAAAAGTAGTATTGTTGTAATATGCTTCCGTGTTAGGCACACTGTTCTTCCCCTGTCATCTCCCAATGAATGTGTGCACAGAAGGGTTTAATTGAAATTCAATAAGAGTTGTGCTGCAGATGATGGTGCCAAATTTTTGCAAAATTGGATAAACGGTGTGTACATCGATATGGTGTACAGGAATGAACGGATGGATGCACTGACAAACATGCTAAATTCAATTGGTACTGTGTAAAGTAAATCCTTTCATCAGTAGAACGATGTAAGTGAGTAAGCTAGTCCCACCTGTAGCACGTCTCCTCCTCCTATTTTTATTTTGTTTTATGGTTTATATACTTACTTATTTCCTCCCACTTATTCTGTCATTTTTGCAGAATAGCCCACTCACAAACCCTAACCAAACCACATCATCCCACATAAAACCATGGATGCAACTTTCGAATATTTACGCCTTTTTCTTTGCCGCAGCTTTCCACACTTCCCATGTCGTATGCATTCAACTTTGAGATTTTCATATCAGTCATGATTGTTATGAAAGGAGACATGATCCATCTTCACTTCACACGCATATCCACATAATACCCTACACTCTCGCCACACGTCTGCGGAGAGAAATGGGAAAGTTTTGCATGTAATATTCATGAAGCAAGTGGCAAGGGTTGCATGGATAAACATCTAGGCTTAGGCTTCCAAAAATCTAGTCCACTCTTCCTAAATACTCATACGACATGCGTCTAAACATACACCTAACATCAGCATTCATAATATCAAGTGTGTATCTATGTCTCGATAGACATTGCGGCTTTATCCAGGGTAAATACTTATTTCACTAGGTAGCATATATCAGCTACGGACAGACAATTATGTAGGTATTTATATACTTCCATCCCAGCATAAACATTTCTGAATTCTGACTTCACTAACGTATGTGCTGAGCAAAAGCAAACGCCAATAACAATTTTCTCGGATAAGTAGACGTGCGGCGGATATATTTGTGTTATTAGAAGCTGAGTGAACAGAGGGAAGTAAAAGTGGCTGAGTTGTTATTGTTTCACCGCCACACACACCAACACCATCATCACTATCATTATTACAGACAGCAAAGTAAGTGCTACAAGACTACTGGTTTGTGGTAGCCTAAGTACTAGTTGCAAATTCTTTCTCACCCAGTCAGTCAGTCCGACTTTTTTTCTTTATTTTCTAAGGGGCATCATATTTAGCTACTCTGGCTGCTTCACTACTACCGCAGCCATCATCACTATCGCCATTACTTTACCACTAAAATCGTACCTATAGTTCCTATGTATCTTTTTTCCTTATGAACGCTGCCACTGCCAGTAAAAGTCTGAGCAACCTCCAACCTCTATCCATGGCCGTTTTCTTTTGTGCAGAAACCATTCATCCATACATATATGTATTATGTAGCTGCTAATAGTCTGTGAGTATAGAGTGCAGACAGATACCGACACAAAACACATACAAAGACACACATGGACGACTTTCTTCTTCTTCGTCGCCACCACCAACCACCACCAATATCATCATCATATACATTCACAGCTTATGTTGGATAGGAGCATAGTCTTACCGAGAGCTCCAGTAGTCAGTTGGAAAAGGCAAAAGGAAAGTAAGCAAGCGTCATGTAGTTTTGGCTTTAGGTATGCAATGATAAGTGATAGTCCTGCAAGCAACTGCTGCTCTCTCCTTGCTCGTGTGCTCCTTCTCTCTTTCTCTATCTCCATCTATTTCGTCGTCTTCTGGCTCTTCCTCCAGTAAAACTTCCAGTACGTAACTATTACTTACTTGCATTCCATTCTTGCCTCCTGGAAAAAAGTAAAGCCTTTTCTGCCTGGCTCCTGTTCGCAGCGCTTCTCATTTTTGATCAGCTCGTTGGAGCGTGCACATTACAAATACACACTTTTTGTCTACATGTGTACAACAACAACCACCAACACAGCTCCCCTATTTACCGTCGGAACTACTTCTTCTGCTTCAAAAAACGCTGATATCGGTGATAAGGAAAGCTAGAGAACTGCTAAAGTAAATGCAATACAACATACTCACAACCAATAATACGACTAGTTTATACTTTTTTCGTTCTACAAATTCCTTCCTTCTCTCATTGCATTTCTACTGAAATTACACAAAAGCTGATAAATATTTAAAGGAAAATTTGTACTCGGTCGGATGGTGTGCGCTAGAGTGATAATTGAAGGAAAAGAAAACGAGAATGGAATACATATAAGAAGGCTCTCATAGTCACATCATTACTACCGCTATTGTTATTACTTCACACGCTTACTAACTAGAACTTGCCACTCTGTGTAACAAACTGATTGACCGTACCTTGGTCTTGATTATACAGAAGGATTGACATTATCTTCCCCTTCTCATTTGAAGGCGTATTGTATTCAGCCTTTCTTTGTGAGTTGAACATTTTCTGTTGAGTTAAGAATTTCCGCAGAAAAAAGGCTTAGGTTAGACACATGGCTCTTGTTAGAATTATCATCAATACTTTTTTGTCAATGGAGCATTTCACTTAATAAGTAGTACATATGCTACCTTCGCCAACTGCTCACTGCGTTTAAAATCCATTGACAGTGTGTAGATTTGCATACTAGCTAGTTTGTATGCTGACAGTGTCTCGCTTTCCCCACCTGCCTACTACACAATGTAAAAAGTACCTGCTCTACTACTAAAGTGTTTAGGTATTAAAGTTTTTTAAGATAGCTAGACCCTCTCGTCATATCAAAAGAGGAAAGAGAAGTGAGAAAAAAGATAACGGTAAGGATGAAGTAAGAACTGGAGAACGTTTCAAGTTTCATTTGTTTGGTTAGCGGTATTTTGTTCTAGGCATGTACATGTAGTAAAGGTATAGGACAGCAGCACGTGCCTCACAGTCGGAAGAACATCTTTTTATTATAGTGTACGTAGGTACTTATATTTATAATATAACCCATAAAATTGGGCTGAGTACCTTTCTTCCGACAGCGGAATAGTTTCATCTGATACTGATGAGAGGAGAAAGCAAACATATAGGCAGCATTCACATCAAGAGGATTGGCCAAGTAAGCAGACTCCTTTCAGACTGCGATTGTCAATGCTCATTAAGACTGAGTTTCCACACCTGCAAAGAGTATAAAATAAATAAGGGCTGCAAAAAGTAGGGAAAACAAGTCGTAGGAACTTTACTTTTTATGTGTGATGTAATCATGTCTGAAAGGAGACATCACTTGATATTACTAATTATCCACAGCAACTCGTGAGAAGCTTATTAAATTAAATCTGACTTGTAAAAAAGTAGTAAGCAAGCATATTAGCAAGTAGATTTCTTTCTGGAAAATTGAAGCTGTGATAAGTGAATAAGTTTTTTTTATACCGAAATCGTATTTTGAATGAACAAACGGGTAACGTTGAATCTGCTTTCACTTTATTCCTGATAGTTAGTTCGCATTGACATTTACGCTCGTAACGCTCTTAGTACACATTTTGTTGACTGAAAATACAAAAGTGAGCCGAATTAACAACTAAGTAAATAAATAAATAGAAAATAACAAGTTTGAAATGTGTGACGGGAAGGGTAGCGCACCCAGCTTTGATGGACTGAGGACTCTCGCCTTGCACCATCAAACAGCTTTGCTGAGTGAAGTGACACACGCAAATAGCACTCGGCAGTCATCATCATCTACTTCCAAATATGTGTCAAATCATCACAATCATCAAAATCAGTCTGGCCACAACCTCCCGCAAAATAACCACGTAGCAAAGGCTAATCCTAAAAAACAAGAGGAGCAGCGAGCGGATTTTCCAAGTGTCGCGGCGTCAGTTACACCCACGAGGAGGTCGCCTACACCTGAAGTAATCATTAGCGACAACAGCAGCAATTCGACAACGACGACGACTACAACGACAAACAGTAAGAGCAAAATTCATAAAAGTTCCACCGAAAAATTAGCCATATTTTCACGAAGCAGCTCCGTTCGGAAAAATAGTACTGACAGTAAAAAACAAGAGAAGGAGAGGGAGAAACAACAGCAGCTGGAGGAGCTTCAAATTGTTCAACTACTCCAACAGCAGGCAAATGACGAAGAGGACGAGGTGGAGAAAGCACTGTCCGAAGCCGTTGCTTCTGTTGTTGCCACTTTGGTTAACAAAGATGTAAGAGCAGCATGCAATAAACACTAACTATATCATTCATGTATTATTAATATGCTTAAACTATTACCATTTTAATTATACTAATGCCCCAATAAATGCAAGCACGTTACTCCTCATATTAACTATTTACATAAGTTTCTTGGAGAAAGGAACACTCCGATTTCGAGTAGTTGCCTTCATTTAATTTGACGTTGCTATTACCAGTAAGTAGTCTACTGGCATGTTACGAAACACGTTACATGATGATAGACAGAAAGAAATGTATATACTTGTCTTTTAATTGTCACATACATAATATCTGGTTGACTTTGCACTTCAAAGTTTGTCACATGCATTGATGCAGTGGAAAGTACTTGGTCTCCGTGTGTGATAATAAAAGAACCCACATATTTCATGGGCACGTGGAGATACCACGCATTATTGAATAAAACACATTTGGCCTTTTCTAATAGGCTTCAAACAGGTTGTCAGTTTGATGCATTACGTCTTTTGGCAAAAAGAAATATTTTCTTGAATAGCAAAACTAAACGCTATTGGTCTTTTTGCTTTTTGTTATTGAATGTGTGGTGGTGATGGTGATGTGCAATGAGCTGTTGTTTATGAGCATGATTTCATAAATGTTTTTGGCCTCATCTACATTCCTGCGACCTTGAAATTGGTCCTGAGGAAATGTAGTGATCAATGGCAAATGCCATTTTGAAGCATCCTTCTTTTTTCATCTATACAGCATGCCAAAGTCAAATACAAGCTATTAGTTTGCATGCTATGATGAGTCACACATGCAGAGACAGGAAGACTAACTTGCCAGTATAAATAGTTGACGTTTTGTGTACTTACACGAATCTGAACAAGAAGAAAAAATAATGTTTTTAGAATCTCCTCCTCTTTTATGACATGCATCATGGCATGCCTAGTAAAGATATATGCATGTGGAACTATACATAGTAGGAAGATGGAATTGGGTGATTATACGTACATATTATTATTATTATTAAAATATTTACTTCTAACAACAAGAAGCATATTATACAGGATACACAATCTGTATGAATGCTATGTTGGTAGAAAAGCGCACATGCGGATGTAGAGCACGTGTCCTAGTTTTCCGTCTTCTTTTCTTCTTACTTTTTCGCTGTTTGATTTTCACACCATTACCGACTCACATGTACAAAGGGTACATAAATATTCATGTAATTTTGACTTTGGTGATTTTTTATGGTGGAACGTCGTCTTCGTCGCGTTTTTCTTCTTCTCCCTCTGTAGTTTACATATTTGATGATGTACGTAATATGTCTCAACGGATATGTTGACGTGCTCAGATGCATATTTTATGAGCTCGCATCATAAGATAAACAGGCATAATATATGGCATTATTATATGTACATTCATTGATCTATAGTTATGAAAATGTAAGATGCGATAGTGCAAATTACTCCTATTACTACTCTTGTTGTGATTCATAATATGAATAATGCATTAGCTCAAAATAGTGTTACAGATTGGGTGCAATACGTGCAGGAGTAACTCAATGAACGTATATAAATACTGTCTCGTTACACGTTAACGTTATTTTTCATCACCTTACGTCATATACCTATTTGATGTGTGGGTTTACTTTTACTAGGAAGCAGCAAAGTCTCCGGCTGCCATGAATATCCTATACAGCATATCAGGTAGATGAGTCAGTTGAATGCATTATAAATAGTCATTCATATGTTTGTACTCATGGGTGCATTTTACAAACTGTGCATTTTTCATATACAAAATATTTGTAGCACAGCTTTATGTACTCTGCATTTGAGCTAATACTTACTGAGATTATTAATAAATTTAGGATTCTCGCTGTAATATTTGCATATAAAGCCACACTTCCTTTACAGTAAGTAAGTAAGTAGTTGGAGGTGGCAGTGATAGTCATTCAATCATCTACAGTGAAAGTAAGATAGATACGGAGAGGACGTTGTCGAAAATAAAAAGTGGTTGCGGCGGTCTAGCCTCTAAAAAATTTTCTTGGTTTAGAAATTAGAAACCGTAAGTATCTGTGGGAGTGGGAGAATCTTGTTAATAAAGCACACTACTGATTATATGTTGGGATATTACATGTTTAAGTAGTGTGTGGGCACGTTTGAAGAAAGTCATTCATGTGAATGCCCTATACTCTCTTTTTTTACCTCCTGTCGCTCTGCTTGGTTTCGTACAGTTGGTTATTTACAGTATCAACAGTATTTACCTTACCATCATGAATTATTATTGCGCATCCATGAAATTCACTACTCTCTTTGTGAAGCATGTATACAACACGTGTAACTACAAACGCGGAAAAGCAAACGAAAGGGAAGATTTCGAAAAGGCAAGAAGAAATGTATGAGATTGTGTTACATGTTCAAATTGGGGTAACTTGATACGTGCAAATGCTGTACCGAATGCCGACGAGCAAGCGTTCTCTGGCGAAAGTTTGAGTTATGGACATATGGAGAGGTAGTTTAGCAATGTATTCATTTTGCTATTCTGTTTGCAGTCACAACTTAATACTTCATGAGTTATTATCATTAGTTAATTAAACCAAGAGCATTTCGTTGTTTTAGCAAACAGCATAGAATGTTGTATGGAATCCTTTTCGCAACACATGGTTTCTATGTTTATTACGTCAGATAATTTGAAACCTCTTTCTTTTCTAAGAAAATAACAAAGTATTTAGACTTATCTGCAGTCAAATGTCAAACATCTTAGAAACGTCTAACGAAAAATAGAACTGATGATGTATCATTCAAGTTGAACCGCATACATAATGTACTGAAACGTGAGATTGATAATCTTCCAGTTTCAAATCTCACAGCCATTTTATGAGCCAGCCAACGGATGAGTTGGCATTAGGTATGCATCAACGTAATTTTTTGTTGCTAAAAACACACGACCTGGCTACAATATGATGATGAACCAAAAGAAAAAATAAATTTTCTTTTTCAACTTGCTGACAACCATCTCACCAACACGATAGTTGGTACGCACACACACACACACTCACGCTATCCACTATTCTATATATATCTCACCAAGTTATTGGCAGAAGAGATTTATTGCTGAGAACAAAAGCCAAAAAACTTTGGCGTCCCTTCTCCCCTCACTGTCTCCAATCCTTTTTTCCATTCAGGCAAAGTTGGATAACCCAGTGAAAACCGAGAAGCAAAGATTGAACACACACGACCGGTATATCTTGCTCCCTTTTTTGGTTTCCTATTATTATTTTTGTTATGATTAAGTGGAGGAAACAACACATTGCTTTCGTGGTATCTGTCTGCCCAGCATCCATGTCCCCCCAACTTTTTTATGGCCAAACGTGGTCAAAGTTTGTATGTATTAAGTGTATAGGTAACTCTTGACATTAGTAAAGTTATAAAACACAATTTTATCTCTATCCCACCAGAGGACTTGAGGTCAAAGCTGTGGGCTAGCGTGAACGATTTTATCGCTAAAGTTTTGTATTGCAAAAATCGATGGAGGACTAAATGGTAATCAATAATTATATACACACATACATGCATATAATTTCCAGGAAGGTTACCATCAGTTAACCACATTGGCAAAAATAAATAAATAAATAGACAATAGATCAAAGCAGTGCACTGATCATTACATATTATGGTGATTTTGAAATAATTTAAAATCCTTACAACTTCATTAAAAATTGTCAACAAAAAGGTTATAAATCTTTATCAAACCACCGTTGAAAATTCCATAACTTTCTTTGCCTTCGACACTTCTGTATATCTGTCTCGAACAGTCTTATTAATATCACTGTAAGACTGACTCAACGTATCCTTTTTCTATCTTTGTTTCCAGCTAAGCATGTCATATAAGACAACGCTTTTTGGTAGCTGGTGCCGGAAAAAAATAAAAAGTTTTCTGTGCCCCTTAAGCTTGTATAAGTTAAGTGAAGTGTAAAGGTCAAACGGCTGCATTTAGACGGTTTTTATGTATGTATATGTATGTAAATAGGATACATAATATGGGATGGAATACTTCCATATAATTTTGTAAAACCACCCATCTATTTACATCGGCTCTTTTTGAAGATATAAAGTTATATGCATCATGCTCGGTGAAAGTGCCGAATACTCATTTTTATCCCATCTCAAAGAAAAAAAGTCATTTTCATCGAATATTTGCTACTAGATATTCTTTTGGCGTTCCTCCTTGCAAATGCTGATAATTCCACTTTAGATGATGTTGACAAAGAAGGCAAGAAGGGAAGAAATGTACATACTGACTCTGTAGTGAGGGAAACGGATGGAGCTATGAGAGCAAGCTAGAATTTCACTTTCTTTCTTGTCAATTCACTAGTGATAACTTTATGTAGTTAGTTGCATGCATGCATTCTCCTGTTTTCCACCGCTGTCATTGGATTCTCCAGACGGGGTTGAAAATTGAAAGTCCCTTTGGCATTTCACTCGCTATAGAAGTAGCATCCATTCGATATTCTACACACGGATTGCTAGATAAAAATAGATAAGTTAACTGGTTCCTTAAGGAGAGTTAAGTACACGCTCATTACTCTGCTAAATAGTTTCCTAAAGCATGTCCCTTCCATTATTCCACTACTACAAAATGAACATTATATTAAATATTATCAACTTTCATGTGATTTTGCTTCTGTCCATCTTATAGCAGTCTGTCTGTAGCTCAGCAGACCGAGAATAATCACATTAATAGCCCATTTGCATTTTGCGATTCATTAAAAAGAAAGAAAAGAGTGGCGGAGAAGAACAGCTTTCACCGATAGCACGGTTTCTACCAGTCACCCAGCCTTCTCGTACAGACAGACCAGACTTGTTTTTTCAGTTGGGTAGATAGTGAAATCTGTAATAGGCAGGCGGGGGCATTAACGAACTGTATTAAACGTTGAGCACTCGGATAAAGAGGGAAAACAACATGCCGAATTGCTTTTATTTGCTCTCTTTCTCTCTCTCACACATAAACTGAGTAAACTTTCATTCCATTCATCACGCACGAATGCTGAATAACATGCAGAAAGTATCTAGGTTTTGTTTTTTCTCTTTGTGCCACCACACACACATTATTATTATTATTGCAATTTTCCTGCTATTTTATTTGCAAAGAAACGTAATAGTATGTCATAGAATCGATCAATGTATGTGGTACATGCAGCCATGTCTGACGTTGATGTGGTTAGTTGGTGGCGGTACAGGCGCTGCTGCTGGGGTAGTGATGGCTTTACTTAAAACTTTCTCAGGGTTACGTACTTTCCTTGTTTGAGAGAAAACATTGACGAAACTTTATTGCCATCTGCTACTTTGTGTATCAATCCAAATTTATGATCAAACAAACGAATAGCTAACGGGGGAAGGAGGTAAGATGAGCACAACTCTATTTTCGTCATCTAATATAAAGTGCTAATTGAAAGGTTTCCGAAGTAGTAAATAGTACTTAAAAATGATATTTACTACCTACCTGAGTACAACACCGTCGTCATCATCACAAAAGCTTGGCTATTTGAGTGTCTCTGTATTTATGTTTGTGTAGGACTGTTTTTTATGAAAGGGATCATACAGAGGGAAAGTAATGTGTGTAGGATGAACTTGCGAAAGCATGTTTGTTTGGAATCCGCTCATTACCACTACCGTTACTGTACACGTGCACATTTCATGGAAAATTGCTCTCCGTGGAAGTTGTTATTCGTGGAAAGGAACACCTTTTAAGCCTTTTATTTCGGTATATAATTTACATATAACCTGTATCAATATGGAGTCTTTACTATTATCCGTCACTGCACTCACAATCAGTCAGATTAAAGATTTTTTAAAAAAGCGGGTCAAATTATGCATAAAGATTCTTCTGGTCTAATGAACGGCGGCGGTCTCACTTTTTTTGTGGTGGGCATATACATATGTTGAGCACATTGTTTTAATGCGCACAAAGCTTTATGCAAATAGGCACTCATAGGCTGCTTTCTCCAGCATATCTTATCGTCTCTTTATTGACATTTCTGTCTATGACACTGAAAACGAACGAACCAACTGTATTAAGTATTTTCCTTTGGGTTCCAAGTTTTCTAATACTTTTACTATGCATTATTATTATTGGTATTCATTTTAAGGTAGTAGTGTATTCGTGGTGATTTGGTAGCGTACTTGTGCTTTCTATTTTACCAAGCAAATATGTAATGGAGTGTGGTTTGTTTTGTTTTTGTAGGATGCAAGCCCACGAGGACATGTCCTTGCGGAAATTGTGGAGACGGAGAAATCTTATGTTGACTCTCTTCGCATTTTAGTCAAGGTAATGTACTAATAACAATAATAATACTTTGTTATTCCGTACAAAAAAGTGGAGTATTCCAATTTTCCATAGCCATCACATTTCACCCCTATTTACTCCAATTCCCAAACTCCCACCGAACCAAGTGTATCTTAATTAATATTATGTAAATGGGTTGTACATAAGAAGCACACTTTTGTGAGTGCTGTGATTAACTAGAAAAACAGACGCAGCTCTTCTAAATCGGCAAGTCAAGTGTACAGTTTTCTTCCATTACAATGAATTTTCTACAAGAGAAAAAGCATGCATACTATGAACTTCTGGAAAAGTGGAATTATGCAGACAAACAGAATTTTTTATTTGAGCAAAAAGGAATTAGAAATACACACGTGTACGTCACATATATTTACAAAGGATTGTGGAACTTTTTGGTTACACAATACGAAATAAATAATCATACTACATAATAACCAATAATAGGTTATTTTATGTAAATCCATACCTTTGCAGATATATATATTCCTTATTGCAAAAGCAAAAGAATAATGATTGATGCAACATTTCCCTTGTACGTCAAACCTTTAAGCTCAGTTCATGCATTGTAATTTGTAATTCAATTGATTAGTACAAAGTACTAGTTACACAGAGTTACTGACTGACTGAAACACAGGCGGCACTGCACATATTATTTTGAAGTGACACGCTGAAATTGACACAGACAAAAAATTCCCAAAAAAGATGCCTTTACCCACGAAAAATTATTCCGCTTTCTTCTGTCCGTGCATGATAGTTGAGAGTTGATACTGGAAGAATGATGTACAAGAAATCTTAGATAAAAGCGACAAAATCTTGTCTGTGATTGCATTATTAAACCTCGTAAGTAGGAAAAGAAGGGGAGTGCAGTTATTGTTTCGTTTCTGAATTCTATTCGTGGCGATGATTTAAAATTTTTCCGATGATTTGGCGATCAACAAGCAAAGAAATATAATTTTAATTTTATTACCTGATACAACCATGCTATGCTGCCTCTATATATGATTTAATGAAATTTTTTATTAGTATCTTTGATAATGACACTGATAATAGAAATCCGCTAACCTCAAAAAATGCAGGAAAACTTGATATGCGAATTTTATAAATTTGGGCGATGACAGAAGCGAAACATCAATAGATTTTAAGAGCAGCAGCAAATTTCCTACTACGAGTCATGATATGAAACCCAGTACTTCGAATTGTACATTAGGTAGGTATTATGGTGTATGAAGGAAACCTGAATCATTCAGTATGCACGTGGGATAAACAAAGCTATAAAGGAAATACCGTGACTAACAAGTAAGATAAATCTATCGACGATACTGGTCCATCTCAAAGTTTATACGAAGAGAAAATAAAATATAAACTCCAAATTCGTAAAGTACAATTTTTACCTATGTTAAGTCTTTATATTTGCTCAGGTTCAAATCTTAATAACAAATGTGTACACAGAAGCAATTTTGTTACGCTGTCCATTCTCTAATGTAATTAATTTGGCGATGAAATTTTAACATGAAAGTGGAAAATTGGTATGACACGCTAAGCTACCGAATTTTACGACATCATTGATTTTTTCGGTTTTGATTTTCAAGCGTCTCCACGGGTAATAGTAGCTCTACCTACGACTTTACACGCAATTTTGTTGCGCCAGGGAAAAAACATTGTAACGTTTTCTTTGCTCAAGTTTTGCATTTTTATGACATGGTGCCTTTGTTTCTGGTTATAGAAATACATGGAACCGTTGAAACAACTCGATATCATCGACAATGGCCTGGTTGATGAAATATTCTTTCAGGTAAGGTTTCATTTTTAATATACTTGCTGCTGTTGTAGGGAAATAAAAATGATGATAAGATGTATATGACAGACATATACATACATAACATAGGTATATTCAATGACATTCAAGAAGGGTGCCCTCCATGTGTAACAGTCATAATTTTAAAAAAAACTTGAACGAAATTTTAATCCCATGCTTTAATGACTTGAATTTGATTCATGTTTTATATAAAAAAGATTCCCTTCATATTACGTCATCATGAGCAACTACTTGATGATCTGCAAAGAACGGTGACTGATGACCAACAGTGTGTGGGCAACGTGTTTCTTGAAACGGTAAATGCTTCTTTTACGTACTTTTCTATTTCCAAGAAAATAATTGTTTTTAAAAGTTTGTACCAGTTTACTTTAAGTCGACAAGCAAAGTTTAAGATAAAAAACAGCTAACCGTAGCCGTTTCATTGTAGCTGTTCACAGAGCAGAGAGGTAATAAGAGAAAAAAATATATAGTTGCTGTAATAGAATTGGCTTTGGGTTGTGTTATTTCAGTTTCGGAAGACTTCTTTACTCGACTGCTACTCACGTTTCGTTAACAATTGGAAGAATGCTAAAGGTTCGCTAAAAATGGCAATAGCATCCAAACCCCAGCTGGAAAGATTTTTGGAAGCTCAAGCGAGACAGCACAAAGGAAAACTTTCTGTAGATTCCTTGCTTATTATGCCGATCCAGAGAGTTCCGCGCTACGAACTTCTACTTAAGGTAAAGTAAATAACTTTTCACTTGATCTGCTGCACCTTTTCCACGCTGTATTAGTCAGTCTGTGTTGTGTAGCAGAAGCATTCTTTTGAAACATCTTTCCTGGTGCCTATCATCCTTTTGTATCGTCTTAAGCAAAAACTTTTGGATGATATCATAATGTTATTCTTGTGATACAAAAAGGAAATTTCATGCGTGAACTATTTTCTCTTGCGAGAAATGATGATATCCTACATACTGCGAAATAACCCGAGTTGCAAGTGCCGGTGGGATATAATAATATGTCGTGTGTGTGGGTAATGTAACGTTGTTGTTTTTGCACAGGTGATTTAAAGTGAAAAGCAAGAAAGACGTGAATATTTTAAAACATGACCATATAATATTTTTCTCCTTCTGTCGTTATTTTTTTCTACCAGGAACTTTTGAAACACACCGAGACCACTCACGAGGACCACTCCCGATTGAAGTTGGCATTAGAGAAAATAAAACAGTTTGCCGTTCACATAGACTGCGCGTCCGTCGATCCGAATGGGAGTCGTGAGATTGAAATAGAAGGCTGGGGTTCCGGTCTGGGTCATTTAGTCAGACAAGATGTTGTCACGCTTTGCAACAGCTCCAATGTGAAAAAGGAAAGAGCTTTGTTTCTCTTTGCTGACTCACTCGTCGTGGCGTCTATCAAGAGGAAAAGTACAATGAGAAGGCCACCGTAAGTCTGTACAAACAATGTCTAGCAAAAGTACAAAAAAATATCAGAAGCATGTCATGAAAATGAAGTGTTCACACAACAAACAAATAATGATGGCAAAGCATCAACTTGTACGAAATGAAAGTTCTTACATTTCCCCCTTTGCCAGATACACACTTACGAGCTCCTTGTTTTTGCTTCAAGTATTATATCTCTGTGTAACGTATTTACTCGCTTATCGTTTCTCGGTTGATGAACATTTTCACTATTTCACGTCACGCTGATGTTGGCTGGCAAAGAAAACATACATAATACCTGTATACCTACATAATATATTATAGAGAGATTGTACATACATGCCTATGCAAAGACATTTACAGATGAAATACTCATTTCAATTTCTCTCCTCTGCACGTTTAGGTGATAGCGCTAATGAAAAATGGAATGATTGATTTTCTTTTTCAGTCAAGGGCACAGCTCAGTGAACAGTCTTGACGGTTGCAAGTTTAAGCTATTAATGAAAATTCAGTTGACGGATGTGCACATAGTGAGCGAAGAGCATGATGGTTATGGAGGCGGTGGTGGTGCGGGTTGTGCTGCCGGGAAATCTGCTTCTGGCTCTTCGTCTTCTTCTTCCTACCACCACAATGATGAACAGGATGATTTGAAGACAATTCATAAAATGATGGATTTGGCTACCTTACTGAAATGTCCCCACGTGGGGCTGGATGAAGTTCTCAGAGAGTTGGCTTCAGGACTGAAGCACCATTGTGATAACAATGCGGATGTGCTTGATATTGAAATAAAGGCTGGTGATAACAGGTTGGTCATAAAATTTGACTTACGACAACTCGTAAAAAAATCCTTTGGACTGCAAGTTCACGCCATTTCTCTAAAATATTGCGTAGTTAGTACTCTTTTCTCTATTTTACCTCCTTTTCCACCATTTTTCTCCATTAGAGAGTAATTTTCCATGGACGATGGCGATGATGCATGAGTTTTTAGGACATGTATAATTTTTGTATGTTTCCATGCATAAGTTTAAAAAAAGAAAGTTTAATACTCTGCTTTGATTTCTCTACTCTTTTTAATCTCTCTTTCTGACTGGTGATGGCCATGGTGATTGTGACGGTGGTGACCTGACTTTGTCAACCTTGACTGGGTGATGTGATGTGTGTATCTTCTCGTCCTATACATAAACACATGCACATACTTATAATCCATTTGACTGCAAATTGGCAGCGACACACCGGAGGCGTTAAAAATCCTCTTTGGCTCTTCAGAGAAGAAGAACGGTTGGGTAGACTCATTTCAAGACACATTAGGAAAATTCAGTAAGTGTTTACATTGGCTATGAGCATAGAACCCAGAGAGAGAAAGAGATGCTGATGATAATCTTGATGTTTCTTGCTGACTGACGAACTCTAATTTGCATTGGTTTTTCTTCTTCTTCTTCTTTTTTCTTTGTCTATACTTTATATTGGTTTTTGTGAGCTTGGAGCACCACCACTGCACACACTCAAATATAAAAACTAGTTTATTTTTGAATGTTGTAATATGACCTGAATAATAAAACGAGCAGTTTCTTCCTATTGACATGGTATAATAACGAAACTAAAAAAGTATATAAAATTTCGTTATAATATTTAATGGAAAAAATAAATGAGCCTATGAGCCTGTAAAATTTCAAGTAAAAATCAACCTTCTGCTGACTATTGCATTATAAAATACTCTTTATATAGCTTACATTTATGTTTCTTAACTTTACATTTCAATGACTCGTCAAGACTAACTGCACATTATTCACACTAACAATTTCGCTTGCAAAAATGAAATAAAAGTTAAATTCTGCGCTTTAACTGCTTTTCATACTCTGACTCATTCGTACTTTCTGCTGTAGTTCGTTATGGATTTGGAAAACTGCCACAAGTGCAGTTTGTACAGGCTCTTCCCATTCGGAAAACTCGTGCTGGGCTTCAGCTCTCTTGTGCAGCTCCAGTTACACTTTATAACAAAGCCAGCAAAACACTGGAGATGACTGACCTATGGGTTGCCAATTTATAGCCGTTCCACCCCCATCTTACCCTCACTTGGGGGCTGCGTCCTATCATGAGTCATTTTCTGGCGCTCATGACACTGCACACTCTCAGGCACACCACCCCATTTTCCATTCATTAGGATATGAAAGCGAAGATGATCATCATCGTCCAAAATCAGGTTCCAATCACCTTTAAACTGTCATCAATACTACTTTACTTTACTTTAATTTTATCAATAGAAGAGATACATGCTTCTACAATGCTTTCTAATGCAAAATCGTTTCAGGTCAAAAGGCCTTGTCAGAACATTGGAGTGTTTGGCTTGGCACAGAAGATGGTAGCCTTCACGTGTATGACTGCTCCGACAGCATTCGAGTCAAGAAGAATCGACATAAAGTTCAGCACAAATCTCCAATGAATTGCATGGTGTACGTGAGAGAAAGGAATTTTAATTAAAAATATACTAATATATGTATGTATACTCCTGTCATAACCAAAAAATTTCTTGTGTTTAGATTTTTCGATAAACGAGTTTTCGTTGCTCTTGGAAATGGAGATGTTGCAGTTTACAATCGCAATCCCAGTTAGTCTAATTCCTTGTTATGCAATATTCAACAGTTTTAATATATTACCTGGATTATAATTATTATTTTGTACGTCTTCTTAAGATGGCAAGGGATGGCTCATAAATGACGCCAGTTGGGTAACAATCGGCACTGCCATGAATCCAGTTACAAAAATGATCTGTGTCAAGTCGTACATTTGGTGTGCGTGTGGTTCTCAAATAAAAATCTACAGTGAAAACGGAGGAATGCTTGAGCTGATCCAAACGATACAGATTGTAGTTGAGGGTAATCAAATGCCTCGTGGAGTTTCAGCCATGGTGGCCGCTGATCATCAAGTTTGGATAGCCGTGCAGGCCACAAGCATTATCAAATGTTATAGCACGACCACCTATGAATGTATAACGGAAATTAATGTAGGACCGGACGTTGTAAAAATTCTTGCTGGTATTGCACTCCTCATTAATCTTTAGCATTTACCTCTGTAGAGTAGCCATCATTTCCTTGCTTTAATGTCTACTCAACTGTTTTATTAATTTCAGGTTGTGATGACATAATTAAACAGCACAAAAGTGCCACTCTTCGAGTCACTGCCCTTCTTGTAGCGCCAGACAAATCACTGTGGATAGGAACTAGTGCTGGGGTTTTGCTCACCATTAATTCTTCCGGCCAAAACCCAAAAATTTCCCCTTTATGTCATGGCCATACTGGTCAAGTGAGATTTTTAACATGTTGTATTACCCGTGACAGTTGGACAGTCATTAGTGGAGGGGATGGCTACGAAGAGTTTCGATCAGTACCCACATTTTTAGGTGGCACGACATTTGGTAGTATGGTATCTGGTCTGATGGGTGAAAATGCAGGTGATTTGTCAGGAAGAGAAGACTCTACAAATCACTTGCTCATTTGGAAGATTCCGAAACTAATGTAGGAAATAACAGACGTGCAACCCGGTTCATCGTGCTAATACAGATTAAAATATACTATTAAATACGCTACGATAATTACATCGTAAAAATGCTATTATTATCAGAACACAAATGCTGTCAACTGTAGATTTAACGGTACCTGGTAAAAAAAATCGCCAAGGGAAATATTAAACTATACTATACACTATTATATAAATATATTACGTCATGAGATTTCAGAATGAAATGACTAAATATGTATGTCGCTGTTGTAATCGTATTATCTTTGATAATAACCCTATCGTAAATGTATTCGTATTTCATGTACGAACTTAATAAAACTATGTAATTGGATGAAGTCGTCACTAGTATAATTCCTTTATGTCAATTTACTCTTGTGTAATATTTTTACTCACCATTATCCTTGAAATTTCATTACTGCACTCAGCACACACGTCGTATTATGCAGTAAAAATGAACAAACCTTGTACCTTCCAAAAAAACAGTTTAGATTTCTAAACCTGTTGTAATGGCACTTTGAGGTGTTGCTTCCTATATAATAAAAAATTTCTATATGCATGCACGTGTTGGACATGATTTAATGCAGGATATCTTTTGTTAGAGAGTAGCATTGTAAAATATGTACATTCTTTTAGTATAATTTGAATGTGAGCTATATAAACATGCTCTAATTAGATGAGATAAAGATAAAAACAACACTGGTTAGTACACACTTCTTATTTTTATATTCCATTCCTTTCATTTTTAATGCACTGCAACCGACCAAAACAACGCTTTTGCTTCCACGACATTAATTTCAAACGGGTTGAAAGCGTACTTTGACCGTGCCAAGCCACGAAATTGAATTGCATCGAACACCGGATTTTTTTACAGTAGACATTACATTCCTTTGAATTATGACTTCCATATATTCAAATGGAAATCTCCCGAACTATTACTGTCTTTAATTTTTTTAAACCCATATTTTCAGGTTAAGTATGCAACGAGGACGCTTATTCATGACTCATAATATTTACGATGTTGCTAGTTTTATTTTACCAGGAATTTTTTAAAAATACAATACATATTTCCGCATATATTTTGAAAACAAGTAACATTGGCTGGAATAAAGAAATGTTAATGGGACAATTGCATAAGTTTTAATATACAAGAATGTTATGCTATGATTTCATAACTGATCTTTTATTGCATTCCTATATTTCCCCAAGACTGAACATGTCATTTGTTTTACTATCCGTTACTACCACCAACTATTTACGTGTGTTTTACAAGCCACTTCCGGAGAAGAAACTTCATCACTTGTTACGATCATCCTATTATTCATCTTCACGCTATAGCTCTGCTAATGTTCATATTCATTAATTATGCGTGAGCTATGAAAAAAAATGAAATAGCTTTTGAAATGAGGCGTTGCATTCTCATAGTCATCATTCCAGTGGGAGCTTTATTTGATCAGTAATTTCATAATATATGCAATGCTTCATTTAAATCCGTTTTTCAGCCAGTCCGTCAGGGTTATAAATACATAGAAAAATGTATTTAGCGCAACAGCAAAGGAAGTTTATAAAAAACGAAGTCACTAATTAATTTCACGATGTCGTCCGTCTGTCAACCCGTCCATACAATAACTGGAGAACCGTTTGATTCTTCTGAATTATCACCAATCGATTACCAATCACCAGGGCTCGCTATGGTGTAATTTTGAAGCACATTAAATAACGAAAAGCGTTAAAAGAGCCGTTACATACGTATGTTTACCGTTTACAGTTATGCGTTACATCCACGTTATTGCATACTCGTTTCACCGATATGCTATTATATTAGGATACTGAATGATTCTTCAGTCAGCTTGGTCTCGTCACATGTTAGATATTTCTTGGGTGTATTTCTGTTTAATTTTCCTACTGTCATTATATTTTTTGTTTTTACATTTATGATGGAATACAAGAGAATATAAAAATTTATTGTCACATTGATACTCTCAATTCAATAGGCATTAACTTCGTTTGCACTAATAATATTCTTAAGACAACAATAACAATATTTATAGCATTAATAAGTCCACGTATTTATTGACTCTATGAATGAAAACCCCCCAAGTAAATAGTTAGGTAACCATTATTTGTTAGGCATACGACTTTGTATGTAAAAGTTAAAGTTTCAAATATTTATTTGCATATAATATGTATATTCAATGAAAATAAATTCTAAATAGTTCATGTGAATCAGATTTATATTCAGCTTCTTGTAGTTTGAAGTTCATTTGATCCGAAATTTCATATTTTGTGGAATACTTCAGTGAAATAGCTTTTTTACAGTCAGTCTGTCAAATCTGTTGTATGCATGTGTTTAAATTAGGCCTAATTATGTTGCCTGCAAAAAGACTAAAGAGACTAATAAAAACCCGGTGGTTGTTATTTCTTATTTGTGTCCCTGTATTTGCCATTTTGGCTCTGTTTACTTATGGAAAGAAAACTCCACAAAGTGAAATCAAGGTGACAGTTCCAAGGTCGCCTCGTGTAGTTGTAAACTTTAATAGTTTGGATACTGTTGTGACGTCAGTGCATGAGCCTATTAGTAACACCACGTTACATACAACGACTACCATGAGCAGAGAAATATTAATTGTCACAAAAAGCGACCATCATGTTTTAACTGGTAGTTGGAAAACGGACGATTATTTAGAACAATTGAAAAACCAATCAGTAGAAGAGCAAAGGACGTTGATTGCCGATGAAATGAAGGGATACAACTTTTCAACAAATTCCATAAATACTGGAAGAAAGAGGATTTCCAATCTGACCAGTTTACTTATGGAAAGCGGTGGACAGCCAGTGAGGAACGTGATATTTGCAACTTGGAGATCCGGTTCCACATTTGTAGGAGATCTATTAAATTCGCACCCAGGGACTTTTTATTATTACGAGCCATTGCTCCACATGGAAGCGAAGCAGGTACGTACGGATAAGGAGGCAGATGCCATCAACTTACTCAACCACCTTCTCTCTTGCAACTACACAGACATTCCCGAGTTTACCAAGTGGGAAAAAGAAAGCCAAGAAAGAAAGAAATATAATACGCGTATGTGGAGATTTTGTCAAAGGCAACAAAAAATTTGTGAGGATCCAGAATTCATTTCAGCCATGTGCAAAATCTTCCCGATTCTTGCTGCAAAAACAGTAAGAATGCGTATCCATTTGGCTAAACTGCTTTTGGAAAATGAACAATTTCCAGATTTGCGGGTACTGTTGCTGATCAGAGATCCTCGCGGGATCATGCAGTCCAGGCAGCATCAGAAATGGTGTTTTCGAGATAATGATTGTATTAAGCCCGAGTCGTTGTGTAAAGATATGGAGGAAGACTTACAACATGCCAAGATATTAAGACGCCAGTATCCAGAAAGATTTCTGTATGACATAATGTTCTTTTATTTTATATTCAGTTATCTTTATTTAAATTATAACCCATGAATAATGAATTAAAATGTTTATTTTTACACATTCCAGAACGTTACGCTACGAAGATATTTCTCTTCATCCATTTCCAGCGGCTAAGAAAATTTTCAGTTTTTTCCACCTTCGATTCCATCATGATGTGCGCTACTTTCTTCAAACTCATACTATAACAAATCATGGAGGTGTATCAAGTACCTATCGGGATTCTTCCAAGGCCCCACTTCACTGGATGTGGGAGCTATATGACGGAAAAAACGATTCTGTCCTTGAAAGAATACAAGAAAGTTGCAGCACAGTTATGCAACATTGGGGATATGTTTCAGCATGGAACACAAGCGAATTGCAGAAGTTTAATCCTTTAAGGAAACCTCCATGGCCAGAAATGCGTATTTAAAACTAGCTTGATTACAATGTGTATTTGTGTTTATTTATTTTAATTCATATCTATAAAAGTATAACGTTAATTATTTCATTTAAACAACAATTATCTCAATGTTATAAAATTAGCGAGCATAAATGCTTGCATCAAAGTAAAATCTACAAACAATAGTGTCATGAATAATGATAAAACAATAAGCATTACTTCGTGCACGAATATGATACTTATATCAAATGGTCAGTTCGTTGATAGGTGTATAAAACTGTTTAGCGATCGTGTAAACATCCCAATTCATGTTAATAAAATTGCAAAATTAAAACAAAAATCTGTAATTCAAAAGAAAATGTATTCTAGCGGATTAATTTGGCTGCCTCGAAGATGGAGATTACAAAACTTAACGCACATAATACATATATTTATGCCATTATTTTCATTGTAAATAATTTTTTTTGCATACTATTGCATTATGCATACAATATGTACAGAATTCTGATAAAAAAGAAGCTTTATCGATAAGATTCATTAAAATCCTAAACGCGAAACTTCATCCAATCAACGTGAGTCTTCACTTACGTGAATCGATTGTACATAATTATTATTTACTTACTTTCTTCGGGAATATTCCACATGAAGTATACCTACTGAAACACAATTATGGCAATTTGGTTATTATGCATAAGTACATACTTACATCCTAGTTACTATGACAATATTTAGACAAGTGAACATCTTTTTTATTGTAAAGGAAACCGAGTTGTATTATGAACTTGGGAGAACATAAAACGTTACATTTAAAGCAGCATACTTGGTAGAACAAATTATGCAAAAAAGCTCGATGAAGGAAAGCTCGTGACATGAGTATGTAAGTCAATTTAAATCTTAACCCTTCAGTTTAAGTAACTTCTGTCTCTTGCAATTTGATAATTACGCAGATATTATATGTATATACTTTAAACAACGCCACAAATTACCCTCTCCCTAGACATCTCCATTTAGATACACAATATTTCGTTAATTTTTTATCATTGTTGTGTTTTTGTTTATATTTCATAATTTTTGTTTCTGCACAAAACCACATCTCAAATGGGACCGAATAAATTTTCTGAGAAAAATCCTATAAATTCAATTTATTCACAGGAGACACGGACGACGATATTGTAAATGAAAATTTCAGTTTGCAGGAAAGCAAATTGTAGGAATGAGTTTTATACATGAAAGTATATGAACTTTTATTAGAGTATCATTTTATAAATCTCTGCCGGGGATGAATTCCTCCTTTAAATGTTCAATTCCACAGTAGTTGCATCCACGATTGACAATATGGAATAACGCACAGGCAAAACAAGCCACATTCAATTATACGGTAGAATGCAAACCAGACCCGTGAATGACGAATACCTTGGCTACAGACATTTGGATTGAACTTGACATCAGGCGTGTAGAAACAAGGCAAATTGAACGTTCAAGCAAAATATAATTTCAAAAGTTAGGATTCTATTCTGGTATTTCCATTCAAATACATATTTATCCTAAAAAAGTTTATTTTATATATTTTAATAACTTGTTCACCCAGAAAGGTGAAGTTTCTATATTAAGACCTACAATGTAACGCTTCAATAATAAGTTACCTAATTATGTACGTTAAATATCTTCAATCTTTACTAGGATGATACGGGTGATCGTTGTGTGTATATAATGAACTTGATTACACATCATGGTCGTTTAGAGTATTTGCAGAAAAGAAGCCCACTACGCCAAATAATTTGTTAAATTTACTTTGAGTTCCTTATTAATTACTATTCGGACTACGTGAATACATTTGAGGGCATTGGCGTCTCAAGTTTAATCAAAACCAATTTTTACAACAAATCTGCTGATAAACCGATAAAAGCTTGCTTATCGAATTACCAGATTTACTATGTTCTTATATGCATAATTGTGTTTGAAATGCTCATTTTCATTCGCAAAATTTTTATTTCATGTACTGTTTTCTTAAAACAGGTTAACACAACGCCAACGCCCCCTCCGGCATTCAAATGTCTATTACAATTGGTAGCTCTGATTCAGTTGAAGTTTCAAATAGCATTAATTTTTTTTTAAATAGAAAAACCTCATGTTCAACCTCAATCATTGCTCAAAAAATAAAATAAACAAACAATTGCAGTAGACCCAAGCGTCTTACTGATGGGCCGCCTAACTTGACAAGTCGTTTTCCCCCAGATCTTCCCTTCTTGCTAACTTAATCCCTCTTCACTTAAATGCTGCATGGCCATGGAAAATTTTATTGCACATTCATTATTTCCAACCGCTGGTCATGAAATATTTCAAGGAGAGTGCATTCATTACCCAAGCGTTTCCACTCGAGTAATTACTTTAAGAAATTGATACATATCCAACACATTTTATGCGACAAAAACTTGTCCGAAACAACAAAATGTAGATGATCACATATGTCATGATTAACTCTTTTCGTGGCATTAGCACTTCACCTTTTCCTGTGTTCCTCGTATTCTGATGCTATATGTTTCAAAGAATGTAATTACAAATTATTTAGGATGAAGATGAATAAAATAAATGGAAAAAAAGTTGGAAGAAACGTCTCCCTTTATCATGCCATTATTTTGAGATTATAAAAGATAGTGATTTTCCCGAAAACGAGTTCAGTACTTGCTAGTAGCATGCTCAGATAAGAGCATGGTATTCGCAGTAGTATTCTCTTCGAAGTAGCATCATCAACACGATTTGTGTTACCCGATCCCACATAGCCTTTGTCTCTCCTCTCACGAAAGCCAATATTTTTGAACGAAACTATATATTTTTTAATATTCCCCCATTCCCGACGATGTAACGTCTATCCATTGTACACCAAGCGGAACTTTTTTCATGTGTCTTCAAACGATTAGCGCAACGAGAAAATAAGATATTCTTATTTTACTTCACTACTTTCTTCCTAATTTCTTACCTCTTTTTCCTTTTGACACTTGATCCCTGTCTTAATGTGAACGCAAGAATGCCTTGCGCCATGGATATTTTACCGATATCAGTTTTGTGTCGCTAATAGTTGGTGAAATACTCGTTGCAACGAAAGCATATATTTTATTCTGTACGAGACTGTCACACGTCGAAAAAAGTATTATGTGTACTACGACTCTTCGTTAATGTAATTAATCACGTTCCAAAAAAATAACCTCACGAAACTTTGTGTTGTGTGTTCATTGTGTCAGTTTTGTGTTTCTGTGACAATCCGCTCTTCTCCTTTAAATGTTTTCCAAAGAAATGAAAGGAAAGCTGTTCCTATAGACTCGACATTTATCATAGTCACGTTAGCCAGGTAACATTCATACTTACATGATTCCCGACAAGTCAGTACAAAGTTGAGGAACAATCTAAAGAGTTCTCACAGAGAGATTCTTGGAGTCCTTCCTCAACAACAACAGAACAAACGAGGATAAATAAATGGATAAAAATACGGTTTTGTATTTATTGTAACTACGCACGTGATTTGTGAAAAGTTGAAAGCAATTCATTTATATATTTAAAAAAATACCTCAACGACACTTTTGTCTGTACCTGCAAGAAAGGGATTGACGTTCTCTTGACTAGTTTTCACTTTGTGTTACTTCCTTACTTCATCTTCAATAGAAACGATATTAAAATGGTTCCCAAAGATATCGGAAAGGTAATATAATACACGAGAGGGTCCTATAAGTTTTATATAAAAATGTTTACAACAGTTTTGCGTTTCTGTTTATCAATATGCAATTCAATGCAATGCATGCGTCTTGTAGGATTATAGGTGCTATGAAAGTGTGAGGCCTCAGCGGATACAAACGTCTCCGACTGGTCGCCGAAGACAAGGTCCGATCACGAGACAGCCTTCCGTATCAGAAGCGATTCGGTTAGCATGCATTAAAGGGGATCTTATAACCGTGCAAAATCTAATCGAAAGTAAGGATATTATATATTATTACAATTGACAATTGTGTAATTTGTCATACGAGTAGGAAATGTAATAATGCACAAGTGTGATATTTAAAAGATGGACGAGTAAGCGTGAATAGCTTGCTGGACGATGGTTGGAGTCCGTTAATGATAGCAGCAAGTGCTGCTAGGCCAGCCGTTTTGGAATACCTGCTGCTAAAAGATGCTGATCCCAATTTAGCTAGAAAGGGTAAGACTTAAGGACATTTTTATGCGATTCATCATTTCCATATTTGTATTTTTCATTGAAAACCAATCCTGTTGCCACCTTAGAGAGCATGTAGCTAAAAAGTGTGTTATTATTCAAACAGATAATTTTACTGCACTTATGGCAGCAACTGGGTCATCCCAATCGCGTAACGGGGATATGTTCCTGTGTGTTACTCTGCTACTACATGCGGGTTCATCTGTAAACGCACAGGACAATAATGGAATGGCAGCACTAGGGTTTGCCGTCAAAGAAAATAGGTACGACGTTGCCAAATGCTTAATTGAAGCCGGAGCTAATCTCGATTCATTAGATAAGAACGGGAGAAATGTAAGCATCTTTTACAATTTCTTGGAATGCGAATTACCGGAACGGGAGTAAAAATTTGAATAATTTATTAATAAAAATATTCATTGCACAGTGCCTATTTTACGCGGCTGAGAAAGGATATGGACAAATAGCCAGACTATTGTTAGAGAGCGGTGCGAGTAACCACATAGTCGACAACAATGGATGGATGGTTGGTGAAACTGCTGTGGAAAAGGGCCATTACAAGGTTTTCAAACATACTAAGCCCCTGTGTTTACATGACTGTTCTCATGTTGCATTTATTCTGTATATTGGAATGTAATTTTAAGTTGGGTGAACTGCTTTTCCGAGTACGGGAGTCGCGTTGGCGTCCAGGAAAATCGCCTTCCTTAATGACTGCATTTAATGACGTCCCTGAACCTTTGATAACCGAGCCAGATCCTGACACGTTAGTAATCTATAATGCATTTTCAATTATCAAGAAAAGAGCAAAGGGCAAAACATTCATTAAATTATTTCCGCATTTAAGTTAGTATCTTTGACAGCAAAAGAAATAGAAAATATATGTATATGTATAAAATTATGCATGTGGATATTTTTGCATTTGTGCATACAACTAGAAATGGCAATCTACCAAAAATTATATTTGGCAATGTGTATTTTTTATTTCTTTTTCTTTTCTCTTGAATAAAAAACAATAACAGTGGCGAAGGAATTGTCAACATTCTCACGAACGTACAGGCGCAGGTGAGGTGTTTATCAAATTTCATCAACTCTGTGAGATTGCGGATGTTTCAGGACGTCTCCACAAAGGCGTATGAAGTAGAGGAAGGGAAAATTGACGAGATCGTTGTGTTTGCAAGGTCGATGGGAAAAAGTTGTGCAATTCTCTCAAATCAAATTAGCTCCCTCAATATTCTTTTGGTTAGCGGGACACCTTTATACTTTACTGTATTTTCTTTAAGATTTTCAGTTTATACAGAGAAATGCAAATACCATCAAAGTAAAAGTTCTCGACACAAATATTTGCCATACATATGTTGGAATGCAAACGAGAACGCAGAGATTCACTCTGCTATGGTATCTGCATTTTTTTGACAAACGGTGGCGGAATGTTAATGTTGCATGAAAAGAAATTCAAATGTTTATGTCCTACTTAAAGGATGGAGATGCGAGAATGATGACGCCGACATACAATGAGTCGACCATCATTTCCAAAACTGGCAGCGGCAACAGCATCAGCAACAAGAAGGGTATGCCGTTACCACCACGACGGTCGTCAACAAGA
>JAHZMV010006138.1:0-16666 GCA_027743765.1 Coecobrya sp. COE2
CTTGTCTAAGCAAGGAACCTCTAGATCGCGATAAAATATTTAAAATCAACTTAATAACCCTATTGGCTTTAAGTATCCCAATTGCCCTCTCATTTGTTTACAACAAAGCTCAATATATTGTCATCTTGATACACAGCCTATTTCAAGAAACCTCGGTACAGACTTATTATTATTATTAATAAAATTATTTGTTTCAGCAATTTTTGTCGTTGCTATCGCTTCGGTTCCCATGTACGGCTTTGTGGTATTGTTCTCGAATTATGACCCAATCTCGACAACACTTTCTCCATTGCTTCGGAACAAGTACCCTGCAATCTCGATCACATTGCGAAGAGTCATGTTTTTATTTGAAATTTGGTTTCCTTCAATAACGTCATTTCTATCTATATTTCTAATATTTTGTGGCATGTTCGCTAGCTACTTGGCATTAGCAGCCATAACCACGGAATTCGAAAGAATGATTATATCAGCTATTTTTAAAGGTCCTTCAAATAAGCAGGTTTTCGAGGAATCTGTCAGGTCATACCAACATATGTATAAGGCTTTATGCAACCATGATCAATAATTGTTTTGATACTACAATAACAGTACTAACCAAAGTATGCCTATTTCTATTAAGTATTATTCATGGCTCATTGGCAATCGAACATGAATATCGTTCTGATGCGTCAACAGGTGTGTTGATTATATTGGTATTTACCCCAATTATGTCATCCATTTTTATGGCTCTAGGCTATTGTTTTCCTGGTAGAGCAAATGGTCAAAGTATATGTATTTTAATGTCTTGGAAGCAATGCATGGGTTTAAAGTTTTGTAGTGATGGTACTAGAAAATTCGGAAGTCAATTTCGTAGCGAAAGCAGAGCCCAAAGGGGTGTACGGGTGCTGATATGTTCCAGTAATTATTACGAACCTACAACAGCATTTTGGCAGTAATTATTTTGGCACCATTCCAGTTTCAACGTTATTTGCTGCTGACCGACATCGAAATAATGGATGACAATTGAACGATGCATTCCTGTCAGTTACCCATTTATGAGCAGGCATATGAAGCTAAAGAAAACAATATTTTCCGTTCAAGATAATTTTGTGCTTGATCGGCAACATGGTAAATCAAGTGGAAATATTGTCGTACATCCATGACCGTATTTATGGAACATCCCTGCCCATAGTAAAAATCTATTGTAACAACTATTTTTCTAAATTTAGTATAGCTGTTATGTAGACTCAGACAACTCTAATAGTCAATATACAACTCTATTATATTTTTGTGTAAGTAAAAATTAAATAACAAAATACTAGATAGGAAACAAAATATGATAATTTTGATCATCGCAATTTATTCGGAAGATAGATACAAACATTTGTGGCATTACATTTGCGAAATTAATTAAATAATGAACTAGGTCCAGCTATTCCTTTACATAGAAACGCTAAATTTAATTAGTTGACGGAATGGTTGTAATGATATAATCTTTGGCAGATGACATAAGCTTAATATTAAAATGAAATACTGCGCAGTTGTTCAAGGGTATAAGTTTGAAAACCATATAATGCTTACATATTTCTTCAGCAACTGGTTGAATGAGATACTTGAATAATAAACATAAAAGAATCAGTGGAATTTCAGGCAAGTCCGAGTAAGCAATTTGCTTCTGCGTTGAAGTATGTACCTACATAAGCTGTGACCTTTATGGCAAACTTGTAATATCTTCCTGATCATTTATTTGAAATTGAAGTGACTCGGAATTGGGAAACTTGAACTATTGTAACAGCACTTGGGTATATTTGGCACACAAATGTTATTGGCAGGCTGTCACACCTGACAACAAAAACTAAAAATAATTCATTATTGGGTGAACATGTTGTTGGATGATTAAACGATCAGGTAAGTAAATTTAACAAGTGGATGTGATTACTTTATTAGTTTCTGTATAATAGAGCAACAACAAATATAATACGTATTAACAAAAACATCAATAGTGGAACTGCTAATTAAAATTATTTTTTTGCCTACATTAAAAATATATTTTAATAATTACGCGTCTCGAAACTCAAGCGTACGTGTCACCTGTACAAGTGTAGATCGCACCTTTAAAGTTTTTTAAGAAACAACTCGATATAACCTTGGCTGCCCTTGTTGTTTCCATACATTAATCTTCTCCACAATGACGACAACCATAAAGAAATTCTACAATAAAATCTCTCTATAGGTATTGCTGAGTAATCACCTAAAATTGATCAACACAATTCATCGCCCATTTAATCCCCTTGTGATTAGTTCAGACCCAACCAGAATTTTTGATGACGTAAACAGCAAACGTCCGACTGTACGGTTTCGCTTGACAGCATTCATTGATATTTTTATTTGGTCCATTCAACTACTTATTATTAAGTTCCAAACGACGTGTCTCCACAAAGAACCTCCAATTAAATTTCATAACTTTAGTGGCGTTGAGTATCCCCTTTACACTTTCATTTGTTTACAACAAAGCTCAGTTTATTGTCATCCTCGTTAACAATCTGTTTCAAGAAACCTCCGTACAAACTTCCATTCTAATAAAAGTATTCATTTCAACAATTAGCAGCTCAACTACGGCTTCTGTGCCCATGTACATATTTGTGATAGTGTACTCAAATTATGATCCAATATCTACCATACGTTGCCCACTACTTTGGGATAAATACCCGTTATTTTCGGTTACATTGAGAGTGGTTATGTTTTTCTTTCAAATGTGGTATTTTACGATTGCCGCATTTGTCTCTACTTTTGTCGTATTTTGTTGCATGTTTCCAAGCTATTTAGCAATAGCAGCTTTAACTGAGGAACTGGAAAAAAGATAAGATCCGTAATACTCTATAGTTCTGCAAATAAGCAGCTTTTGCAGGATTCTGTCAAGTCCTACCAACACATTCGTCTGTATGCAACAATGATCAACAATTGTTTCGATTCTAGACTAACAATACCTACAAAAGTGTGTGTATTTCTATTAGCCATTATTCATGGCTCATTATCGATCGACAGTCAATACCGTTCTGGTACGTCCACAGGTGTTTTCATCTTAATTGCATTTACAACAATTGTATCATACGTGTTTATGGCTGTTAGCTACTACTTTCCTGGAAGAGCAAACGGTCTTAGTCAGAGTATTTTAATGTTGTGGAAACAATGCATAGGTTATAAGTTGTTTGGAAATTGCAGTCGAAAATTCACGAAAGATTTCCTAATGAAGGTCAAGGCACTTAGGGTTATTAGAATTTTGATAGGTTCTTGCAATTATTACGAACCCGCAACTGCTCTGAATATTCTTAACTTCATATTAACACAAACGATGACTTTGGCTGTATTGATGTAATTTAAAAAAATTAAATTATCAATTAAATTGTAATTTATGTTAAAGCTAAAGCTGATACTAGAAATGCTTAAATTTAAATTACGTAAAAACTTAGAACATTTAATATATGACCTGCTAAAATAAGGTTGTTGCAATAAAGTAGTTGTTCATTTCTTTTGTTAACTATTAGAAACAAGCACGGCGAAAACAGATGAATTTTGGAAATAAGAGACATTTGACATGAGATACATCATAGTGATTTGATAATCTCCATAGTTAGTCCCTTCTATCAAGCAAAAATATTCATTTAGAACTAATTAGGAAAAAATGACATGACAATGGCAATGCATAAAAACGATTTTACTTCTTGAATATTTATATATTTTTCTATGGGCGAACCTTTAAAAATAAAATAAAATCGGTATTGGATTAGCCAAATATTCGGTAAATTTAAGTTTATGTAAATGTAGTAATAATAGTAATTTGAAATAAAAACCCTGTATTTCATTAATTTCGAAAAACACATCAGCTTTGAAAATCAAAGCATTTCAAGTTTAAATAATAATTTAAAAATCAAATAATAAATAAAATGCAAAAATAATTCAGTTATTTTAACTCTATTAGCTATATTTTTGTTACCACTGCGCGAATGCACTTCTATTTTAAATAAATCTCCAAATGTGAGAATTTTTTGTAGAAACATTATAACTTATAAAGTTTTATCAATAAAATTTAATTAATAGTGATACACACATCGCATAGGTCGATTTATTTGATAGTTCCATCACTATTTTCCATAGTAAATTATTTCAGATTTGCGGTACTTAATTTCATGTAAAGTTTGACACAGTACAATCCTCTGCAAAAGAAATCATGTCGTCCAAGCTGGTCATATTTTTACGAATAAAATCCACCAACTCATTTTCGGCCTGCTTCAAGCCCAATTTCCGAGCTTGACCTATCAAACTGCCAACATTCTCCTTGCAGCATACCTTGCCAGCAATATCGTCTAGAAAAGCGAGGAGATCCGGAAGTTGATATTTGCTAGCGGCATACACCAATTCTGCCAGGACAGTAGAAGCCTTCCATTCTTTCTGAAGATTACCCGTGTATAGAAAATGCAAAAGGACGCGGATGGTCTCTGAAGAGAGATCAGTGATTTGAACCATTCCCGTTTTCGACTCTTCCATGTCAGCTTGAAACATTCTGTCAAAGACGGGACTTCTAGCTGCAAAATATTAAAATCATTCGTCGTTACTCATTTGCAACAATTGGCGATACAACAAGTATAAATATAAACCAATAATTAAACTTTAAGCCTCACCGGACAGAATGCCTCGATTAACACTAAAACCAACACCGTCCTTTGAAATTATTGTCGTTTCACTGTTTCCATTTGTCAATGGTTCGGTCAACATTTTGCCCATGTCTTGGTACAATTTTTCGCTGAATTTCAATCTGTATCTCTTTTCCACATCAACCACGTCCATGGCCACAGGTCCCGCCGCTGAGGAAAACAATTTCATATCCAATTCCAAAAATAGGCAGCCATTAAACAAAATAGTTTCCGATTTTGTTTCCGCCTTAAGGAAACTATGCCATCCCCAACCGCTGGCAAATATTTTCCCATCCACTATGAAATTCTTAACGCCTGCAATGACAAAAATCGCAAGTAATTTTTTTATTACACGATAAAATAAATTTAAATCTTAGAAATATTTAAGTGACCTGGTTCTGCACGAGTATTGTTTTTGTTGATTCCCAATTGTACAGAGAGGATGGCGTCGCTGGATTTAGGTGGTGCTTTCTTCAACGAAAAGAATACACCGATGCAATGCACTACTGGCTGGGCGTTTTCTTCAATCTTCGGACTCAGGTAACAGTTCCATTCTGTTGGAAATCCGGCTTCTTCCCCCAACTTGATGGTAATGCGTTGAGACTGAATTAAATCTTTCGAGCGCCGAATTTCGTCAAAGTTTTCAATTTTCCAGGTTAACGTTTTCCTGTCCAGGTATTTCTTTAAAAGTTAATTAGTAACAAGTAAATAAATTAATAATATATAAATATCACTTTTGAATGCTGGTGAATATTGAAATGAAATTATTAGTTACCCCTGAGGAAACTAGCTCTCCCGCATTGGCATCTTGTGACGACATGGCTTTTACAAGACCGAGAATAAACTTTGTCTATGAACAAAAACTATCCTTGAAAAACGTGAAACAAAATATTTTCTGTGACGAGTACTGAAATCAATAATTTGACTCTGAATACGTTGCAGTTGCAGTATTAAAAGTTGTAAAGTTGTGGCAAATATATGAATTATTTTAAAACTAAATATGTGAAACGCGAATTCTAATTGAAAAATCCGTTGTCTGTTTACTTGGTTGTGATTTTCAAAATTTGCTAAACTATCACCACTCTTCTGAGATTGATAACGCTCACTGAAATAAATTCTTTACTGCTCAAAAGCAACTTTCTACCACTTGTTTATTCCTGAGGAGCATTTCTTGGTACCTCTTCACCAAAGTGCACTCAACGTGTTAAGTTAATAAGGAATGGGTAGAGTGACAATCTTGTCGTGTTTGATATTTCGTACAACATAGAAGCGTTTTAAACGTACGGTCCTGTATTCAAGCTTCGTGTCATTTACTTTACACAAGTGAATTTATATTTCTTATTGTGTTTGCTATTATACGCGATATGTTAACCATATCCTTTCTAGGAATTATAGTTTAGGGTACTTTTCAGAAACTGGTCCATCCTCTAAAAACAATGGAAAAATGTCCCTTCAGGTATAGCTTAATCCTACAGTTCCAGCAGAGATTTACGAAATTATTTTGCCGTACAAAAGCAAACCATCTCAGCCTGTAATTTTCCGCTTGTTTGACTTCCAAATATTGAATATTGCTGTTATCTTGCTGTGCATTATGAAATGCACATGTACATTTTTTGTGCTTTTTTTTCAAGTGAGGCAAACTGCTTGTTGAATTAGAAAGGTTAATTTTTCTTGATACACTTTTGAAATGCGATTGTTACATAAATCAATTAAGCTACCCTTCTGCAGCTTATTTTTGTCCCAGTACTAACCACATATGAATAAATTACCACTGTAAAAAAGGAACGAAGAAAATTATAATTGTTTGATAAAACACTAATTGTAATATTTTAGTAATATTTTAGAAGGTAATTCACGCATCTAATAAATTTACATTAATGAGGCTTATGTTCTTAATTTTGTAAATAAGTATTAAATAATATTTTATCAATGTTGAAGTTGATGTACTTTTATTTCTTTATCGAAATCAGATTTTTGTATACATCATGTAACTTACAAGTTTCGTGTATTTTCTGTCTATGTAATGCTTAAAAGTTTGACTTTGGTGACATGTACGAAGAAAACATGTACAAGATACATCACTATGTACATACACATGGATATATGAATACACAACTTGGGGTCTAATTCAGTCATCCCAATTTTGTATCTGAATGTTACCTATTCACGTTCATGCTTGTACCCTTTAACAAAAAGCTAACGTGCTGGCAAGATATGTAAGGAGAATATAGTGCTGTATATACAAAATTCCCTTTTGAAATTTTTATTCATAGGTCTTCGATTTTCAGCTCTTTTATATTCATTGTTCACGGTATGATTTATATACATAAGGTTTGGTATGTCGTAGAATGCATAGAAGAGTTTTAATGGCATTTTGTACAACTACTTTGGTCACTTTATGGTACATTTATACAAGTACAATTTTGACACTGTACTTTGCTTTCGGTTATAGTAAATATCTAAAATTGGAAAATGCATATTATTTTATAACTCTTACTATATTGTGAGAAATATACTTACACAATTAGAAGCTAGAAATAAATTTGATTCTTTGGACATATTCTGTCACTGATTATGTTAAATCGATTTGTAGGAAATAAAATTAGGTAACAAAAAGTGCACAGGATTGTATATGTTAGCCATGCACATGAGGACATAATCGCTTTAATTCTGCAGCATTTTTCAATTTTTGCATTCGCTTTGACGGACTACATTTAATTGCAAACATATTACTGCAGAACTACTACGCGAAAGAAATCCTGTCATACAAACTTGTTATGTTTTGCTTTATAAAACATTCCAGTTCATTTTCAGCTCGCTTCAAGCCTAATTTTCTAGCTTGACCAACCAATCGGCCAACATTTTCCCTGCAGCACACTTTGCCAGCAGTTTTATCAAGAAAAGCGAGAAGATCTGGAAGTTGATATTTGTTTGCAGCATCAACCAGTTCCGGTAATACAGAAGGAGATTTCCATTCATTCTGAAGCATTCCTGTGTATACAAAATGCAAAAGGACTCTGATGGTTTCCGAATGCAGTTCTCGGATTAGAATAATGTCCGTTTTCGATACTTCCTTGTCATTGTGGAACATTTTCTCAAAAACAGGGCTTCTTGCTGTCAATTATTCAAACCGTGGGTTATCAGTAAAATTTTATTTTGCATCTGAATACATTTGATACAACGGATAACCGTTTCTGTAACTCACCTGACAGAACGTCTCTATTTACATTGAATTCCACGGCATCCTTTGAAATTATTGTGGTTTCACAAAATCCAACTTTCAAAGTTTCACTCAAAAGCTTTCCAAAATCCTGACATAATTTTTCGCTGAACTTCAACCTATACTGCTTTTCCACCACGTCTACTGGTAATGCAAGTGGTATCTCGGCGGTTGAGAATAATTTCAAATCCAATTCCAAATATAGACATCCATTATTCAGAATCTTTTCCGAATTTGTTTCCGCTGGGATTAAACTGGGCCAACCCCAAATGTCGAATATTTTTCCGTCCATGAAGAAGGTCTTTACACCTATGACATTATATACCATCACTAAACAATATTGTCAAAATACAGTAAACTAAATTACAAAAATTGTCATCAAACCTGTATCTACACTGATATTCTTCGTTTTGATTCCCAGTTGGAAGGAATAAATATCTTTTCTGTTTATGTAAAAAGCTTTCCTCAATGAAATGAAAACCCCAACTGAATATATAGACGTCAGGGCGTTTTCCTCACTCTTGGTGCTCAAGTAACAACTCCATTCTGTTGGAATGTCACATTTATCGCCCATGTGAATGGTTATGCTTTGAGAGAGAATTAACTCTTTTGAGCGCCGTATATCCTCAAAGTTTTCAATTTTCCAGGTTAGAGTCTTCCCATCCAAGCATTTCTGCAAAATTAAATCATTTAATGCAACAACATAAAGGTCACAATTGTAAATAAACATAGTAAAATATAATTTTAAACCAAAATAAACCTAATAAAGTTACCCCAGTAGATAAATGCTCTAACGATGACATTATTATTTGCTGATGACATACCGTTTCTAAAATCAACAATCGCACATTTTAAGCAAACTAATGTTAGAAAATAGACGAAATATTCTCCAAACAGGAAATTCAAATTAGTTCCTTAATTTAATCGTATGCACTTGTCAAATAAATTTTCAATCGTCCCTTATCTATACGACAATGTAACAAATTATGTAAAAATTAAACGAAAGAACATTCGTATGACGTTGTTCTTAGAGACGTACATATGTTTCCTCTCCCTTCATCTCCATAATGTTGAGAGCATTTTGTTGTGGCAGCTATGTAGGTATTTGTAACGAATTCCTACATATTTTGTCCATCTCATCAGAAATGCTGATTTTAGTTCGTGTTGATACACAGTGTGAGTCACATTGTGTGACTAGTAGTTTTGATATGCATAATACAATTGTGTCGTATATGGGAAATATCTATTCTACAGAAAATATATCATCGGTATAAATCTGTCTTTCTTGTACCATTCACCGTACCATAATATTTCTACAAGGTACAAGATCTTGATCTACAAGTGTAAAGAAAACAAATGATTTGTTAGAATCTATATTCGTGTGCACATTCATACGTTCAGATTTATTCACACATTAGTATAAAGATAGCGCTGTAGAATGTACTTCAGGATTTATCAGTAATTAGCTTTGCTGTAATTAGCCCCAACGCTAGGTTCCTAGAGATCTACTTAAATGTGCGGTTAGCCCATATCCTAAACTACTCGTAGTACTTAACTATGGGTTTCCCCGGGACAGCCAGAGAGGTGGTTATCTCCAATTTCTGGGGTGGGAGTCGTCACCCACTGTTACCTAATTTTTGCCGGAGGCTGGTTAGCACCCCCTTCCCCCTTAAGACTGCCCGACACACCTTGGATGCGGTGAATTGAAAGCAAAGACTTTCTACCACCACCGGGGTTCGAACCCCAGTACCTCCACACCCACACCTCATCAGACGGCCATCGATCTGAGACGCCGGCCTATGCTATGAAATAGCAGCACATTTTGTGCTCGGCTACTTTAAAGGAATACTTTAACCGGTTCGCCTCCAATCCACCTGAAAAATCCAATTTTGCGCTTTTATAATAATTACAGAGGTATATTTAACCAATTGAATAAGAAACCTGACCTAAAACATCAAGATAATGACCTCGTACGCAACGTCAAAAACAGAAATCATAAGAATTTATTGAGTAAATTAAACCTAAAACGAAGATACAAAGCATATTCTGCATATTATGTAACGTTCTTGGCAGCTATTTAGTCAAATACATGTCCTTTCATTGTGTAGCCGTTGAGTGAAAACCAAGTATCAAATTCTTATTGTTTTGAAAGATATACTAGCATTAGGAATATTTAATATAAATTTTCTTTCCCTCTTGTTGTAGTAACTAAAGGTTAGGAAATTAAAATTATGTCCACCGCTGTGGCATTTAGTGGGCTCGTGAAATAATATTTATCCCTTGTCTCTGAAATCGTATTTGCTTAGAAAGCGTCGCACCTGACATTCTAAAGGCAAAACCTATTAGATGACAACACATGCTAAAGGGATATTAACCGGTCACATGAATTACCAAATATGGACTTAGTAGCAATATATGTGTTCTGCATTAAGCTGTAATGACAACAATATTCAGATATTAATTAAAATTCAGCCAGTGGAAGCGCCCACTAAAATTAATTTTCTTTAAATGTGAAACTAATTAAAGTTATTGCGTATTCCCATCTCGGAAACTTATACCTCTTTATACAAGTGTAAATGTAGAAACGTAGACCATACCTTCCAAATTCTGCGAACTACTTGGCTGCTTCAGTTGCGTCTTTAAAACATTCTGTCTCACAATGGCCTCAAGGATAAAGAAGTTTTACGACCAGCGTACTTTAAAGGATCTTCTGAATAATCATATCAAACTAACTAACATTATCCATCAGCCGTTTAACCCCCTCGTCATTAGTACAGATCCATCCAAAATATTGGACGACGTAAAAAGCAAAAGTCGGGTTAGACGATATCGTATGGCAGCATACGTCAACATTTTTGTACGTTCAATACAATTAATTATTCTCAAGTACCAGATGACATGTCAAAAAAAGGAACGATTAGACACCGACAAAATATTTCAAATAAACTTAATAACGTTGGTAGGTTTAAGCATCCCCGTTACAGTTACATTTCTTCACAAAAAAGCCCAGTTTATTGTCATCTTGATTAACAGTCTATTTCAGGAAGCCTCGGTCCATACATCAGTTTTAATAAAATTATTTGTTACAGTCATTTCCGTCTCTTCTGTCGCCTCCCTGCTAATGTACGTCCTTGTGGTGTTATTCTCAAATTACGACCCTATCTCCACCACAAGTTCCCATTTACTTTGGGACAAATATCCCATTAGTTCGATCACATTACGAGTTGTTATGCTTTTCTTTGAAATTTGGTACTTTTCGATTCTGGCATTTCTAACAACTTTCATTGTATTTTGCGGCATGTTCGCAAGTTACTTAGCACTAGCAGCAATAACTACGGAATTGGAAAAGAAGGCTAGATCAAAAATATTTTATGGTTTTTCAACTAAACAGTTGTTAAGGGATTCTATCAGGTCCTATCAACGGATACGGCTTTACACAATAATGATCAATAATTGTTTTGATACCACGATTACTTTACCTACTAAAGTGTGCCTATTTCAATTAGCTATTATTCATGGCTCACTGTCAATCGATAGTGAATATCGTTTGGGGGCATCAAAAATTGTGTTGATTATAATGGTGTTTACTACAATTGCGGGATACATTTTTATGGCTCTAGGATATTACTTTCCTGGTAGAGCAAACGGTCAAAGTCAATGTATTTTAATGTTTTGGAAACAATATATAGGATCCAGATTGTGCGGAGATGGTAATAGAAAATTCAGAAATGAATTTCTAAGGAAGGTAAAATCACTAAGAGTTGTTAGGGTTTTAATAGGTTCTAGCAATTATTACGAACCCTCAACTGCGCTTAATATTCTTAACTTCATATTAACGCAAACAATGACCTTGGTTATAATAATGTAAAAAAATTGAATGAATCAGGTATTAAATTAAGCTGTAAGTAAGTGTATTAATACATTTCTTTTAATCACATAAGTGAAGGCTAGTACCCAAAACTGAAGTAACACTGCCTAGTTTCAAACTAGAATCTCCCTAATATCCGGTTTGGGTATGTTGCATTACACCACAATGCCATGATTGAGATACTAGCCTTTTAATCGTAGATGTAATGATGTTGGGATAACTAATCATCTGCCGTTTGCGTAGCGTAGAGTGTGATATACCTAATTAGTGCATCATCACTTTGTTTGGAGGAGTATGAGACGCGCTAGAGAGGCAAGATTGGCTTCTGCATCTCACGCATATTTACCTTAAAATAAGGTTGTTTCAATAAATTACTAATTATAAATATAAATAATTTTAGCATTGACGTATTTTTGAACCATCAATCAACTAACTTAATGCCCATATACATGTAACTGGGCTCAACTGTAATTACACATCTTTAATGTGTGCACATGTAATGCTTCTTTAATATTAAGTTGGAACCATTGAATATATTAGGTTATTGTCATCGACCATAGCCGACATAGATGGTATAAATAATTTATATCAATTTCTATTTACTAGTTTGTTTACAGGATACGTTACATTTAAAAAGGATGACTCATAAAACATATTGAGTGCTTTTAAAGCACTGCTTTAGCAAAAACCACGTATAAATATTATGTACATTCGTACGATTCAGCAAATAATTGTATTATGCTGATTATTTGGGCCCACGTATTATGTTAGAATAGAGCGTAGTAAATCAATTATTTGACCTTCAGTTTTCAACAACTTAATTATATTTGGAAACTAAAGTGACGTAATGTCCGTGAATTAAATGCGCATATTCGAGGCCAATATCTGACGTAAAAAATCAAGATTTAATTAATAGGAAACATAGCCATGCCAATACATGTACATAACCTTAGGAATAGGAATATTGACACTAAAGCTTGAAATGTCATGTTGCGAAGTTAATTTAAACCAACTGTAATGGATGCCTTTGTAAACTTTTTTGTTGAAATAAAAACATTCTTAGAGAACTTATAACCTAACACAATAAAATAAACGTGACAATGAATTAAATAAGATGAATTTAATTGATTAAATCTCAAATTAAACTAATATTTGTGAGTAATAATAATATTAAGGTCATTTTTGTGTATACATTCAAAATTCAACCTACCATATTTTGTCGGTAATTTGCAAGTTGTATGTATACCTATGTAAATGGGAAAAATACATAACATTTGAATATAAACGGAATAATTGACATGTTTAAGGAATAATTTTAAAAATTCCATTATAACTAATCATAGTTCATCCGATTGCGATGGCTGGAAGCCTGAATAAGATATAATGAATAAATGAATACATTCATACATACGTATATGTAAGGAGATACGGGTTCAAACTTCAAGCTGCAATCAAAGAGCATTTCTATAGCAAAAAGAATTCTTTCCGATTGCTCAGCTGAAGTGTTCTAAAAATGAGTAACCAAATGCGTGAGAAATGAGAAACTTTTGAGCCCAAAAATTGTCGAAGCCTTGAGATAGGCCGCCATCGCCACCTCTCCCCGCCATATATATGAAACTGAAAATGTATATAAATAAACAATTAAGAATTTATATTTCGACAAGGTTGGTTATGCTTGAGTTTTGTTGACTAATTGTTTTAATGTGGGTTGTATTGAACAATTGGACTAATATTTTGTCATTGGTAATACACTGACAATCATGTTTCATAACTCCAAGCTGAGAAAGTTAATACAAACAGGCATACCGCAAACCAGATTTTCATGAAGAGTAAATAAATTATCAAAAACCTGTCCACCAAAACTTGAACTCAATTATAACGTATGTACTAATTGTATTACAAGTCCACTATTCTGTCCCATTCCGCTGTTAAATTATTATATTTTAACTGCTATATATTATCCAACATTTTTCTTTATTTTAACCTAATAGAATTGTTGAAAATCCGCAATACAGAGGGCTTTTCATCCTTTTAAAATCAAATTCAAATGCTTCTAGAAATGCCCAGATTAAGTATTATTGCTTGAAACTTTCACATTTTGTTTATTATAGGTTTGAAAATATCTGTGCTTTATATAGTTTGGTTTACCGTAAACATATCCAAGATATTTACCTTGGAATTTGTGCTACCAAAAAATCGTTTCCAAACAGGGCATCTGGGAATTACCTGTTCAGCTGTGAAAACGAGATAGACTATCACAAGCAGCAAAAATTGACAGAATCTTGTGCACCATTTAATCCTCTACAAAGTGACGTATAAACGGACTGTCTAGAACCAATTTTCTTCTAACGCTGAATCAGTTACTAGAAAAAAGTTTGAAAACTCACTTTGTTGGATGAAAATCCGTAAATGCATTGTAGCATTACTGAAATTCAACTTAGAATCCCCCCGTGACTTTTTATGACAAGCAGAGAAGCTAGGATTTCAAACGGTAACGATTTGGGTTTACAAAATTGAATTCCGCAAAAAATATGGACACTTAATGTTTAGCTGATTTTGATAGGATGAAAATCCCTTAGTAAAATAAATAGTAACCTTATGCTCACTAGATTATCATGAGTCCACTATTTCCTGTCCATCAAATAAACACACTATAAAAACATCCCACCTTTTTCCACTTATAATGTCATTTAGAGAAAAATACACAATCTTAAATAATATAATGTGTAAATATTTCATTTATCCATAACCTTGATGTGAAATTTCGCATATATTTATGCCAGCTTGCTGTTGCTTCCAATCGATTAATATTTATTATATACTCCAATATACCGAGTTTCTGCTGAACCTTAGTCCAAGATACACTAAATCATTATACAACAATTTTGAGTTACTCAACATTTTTTGTGAACCACAATGTTAATTCTAAAACATTTGCCTCACTTTCAGGTAATGCTCTGGCTTGCTGGGTTATCAACCGACGGGCTATTGCAATGGAATGCAAAAACCCAAACTGTTTATCTGCAAGGTAACTTGAAGAAATCGAAAAAGAAAATGAGACGCGGAATGTGGAGTGCAATTGGAATCTCAATAATTTTGGTAATTCAAATTAAGTCCAAAATTGAAACTGTAAAGGGGCCACTCTCCAATTTTGAAGAGATGGCGGTTTCAATGTATATGGTAGTTGCCATTTCATTTTTATCCTCTTACGCTTACTTCGTTGAGAGGAATATTACAGTTCTTCCCAAGTATATAAACGGTCACATTCAACTTAGTAAGGTATTCCGTTATTCAAAGATTCATTTGTCCAGACTGGAAAAGCTGAATGTGCTGTTTACGTATTTGGTGACACCGATTTGTATAGCACATGCCTTTGTTCTAATCTATGGAATACATTGGAAGACGCCCTGTAAAATAAGCCTTGCAGGATACTGGTTACTTATGGAATGTTGGCCTGAGCTGAATTTTCTAAGTGTTTCGTGGTATCTTAAATGCCTCAATACAGTCATTAAATTTCTTGTACTTGCCTTTAACTTTCTGTCATGTCAATTTATATACAATGTCGGCCCTTTGGTTCTCGGAGGTCTGCTGATATTTTGTAATGTAATTTTTATTTGTTATTTGCTATCGTTTCAGCAATATTTCATGGGTCCCAAAGGGTTTTTCTATTCCACCTTAATTAAATACAGGTATATTCAAGTTCTTGCAATTGTCATGAACGAAAGCCAACATGAGCTGCTTGCAACTTTGGGTATTGTTTCGACAACCATCCTCCAAGCTGTAGGTGTTGCTGGAATGGTGAAGGGTTCATGGGACGGCAATAGTAGTATTTCGGTTTTGATATTATTTATTGGTGTTTCATGTTCATTTGCATATTTGGTGTGTGTACTTGGGGCTCAGTCGAAAGTGTACACATCGTCGGATCATGTATTGGAAAGTTTTCGAAGACAATGTATTTCGAAAGTTGGTATTACAGCGTTTGAGAGGAAATGGAGTAAAAGGTTTTGCATGTCATGTACCCATATTAAGGTTCAAATTGGGTCCATTAATTTTGCTGAGAGATTAACTCCTTTGCGCTGTGAGGATTTAGCAAACCAAATGACAATTAATTTCCTTCTGCTCGCATAGTTGCAGAGTTTCTATAGTTTTTAATGATACTTAGTTGGTTTGGCTTTAAGTTACCAAATATGTTTATTATAATATCATAAACTGTTATTAACTTAGAGAATGTTAACTTTAAATGATACCTTGTTAATATATAAGATTTATGGACTCACAAATTTGTGTTTCAAATCGATTTCGTGAGTTCCCAGTTAAAATTAATTAATTTGCTAAATTCGCTTACAATATAGTACAAGATATTCACTAGACGTACATAATTTTAAATGGAGATTTCGACGCAAAAATGTAATAAATTAAATCCACTTGTCGAAAACAATAAATTAACGAACTTATAATCATTTTAAATTTACCCGAAATCGGAATGAAATAAAACGATGAGTATTAAACTTAGCAAATCGGGATTGTATTTTGTCATTACAGGGAATACAAAACCGTTGTATTTCTTTAATTGCGTAATTTGCAATTGAATTCGATAATTTTGTGTACATTTTTTAATATGGTTAACTACATAATTACCCTGGTTTTCATGACAAACCATTTGATACTTTTTGAATTTTATGATATTACCATTTACCAAACTACAATTTGTTGTCAAAGTGCGGAGAAATAACTCTGTTTCTGAATTGTTTGTTGATGCCGTCAATTCGATTGCGCATTTTGCGAGTATTCAAAAGGAATAGAATATGGATAATAATCGTTTTATATATCGTGGTTGAAGGTGCAGAAGTAGAAACATGCACAGGCTGTGCATAGCAACTTGAGAAACATGCACAGGCTGTGCCTCGC
>JAHZMV010006139.1:0-20250 GCA_027743765.1 Coecobrya sp. COE2
ACACATATTTTAACATTAATTTCACGTTAGACATTTCACGTTTGCAATCATTTTTCTACAGTGTGTTAAATTTACGTTGAAATGATGTTACAATATTAACACAGTTAATGAGAGAGGTAGAGTCATTTCAGACTTTAAATAATTATAACTTTGAATTTGTGGTTAGTTTTAAAAATATAATGCATACATACGTAAACGAATATACCTAAAGCAGTAGCATAATGTTAGATTATTAATATTTACTGGTTTGTTAGTACAAAAAGCCGGTAATGCATCAAGTCACTGGAATATTGTTCATCAGAATTTGGTACACCATTGCACGTCTGTTGGCACTGTAATGTGATCGGTTTGAATCACCAATCCGATTGAAAATGTACACATAAATTAGTTGATGAATGCCGACATTTATGATTATGATTAGTTAGCATTTCTTATAATTAATCTTAAGTTCAAACTTATTTAATCAAACAAAAAGCATCTGGATTAAATAACCTGCGTTTACGAAGAGTACCATGAAATTAACGCAAATTTAACGTAGTAGTAACATTTGACCAATGTTATAATAACGTGAATGTAACGTGTAATGTTCCAATGTGATTTTAGTGTGAAAAAAGCGGCCAAACCTTACTTGATTTCAACGTATGAAGTTTTACGTGATTTTAACGTATTATTTCCCGTTGGGTCCATGCAAACTTTGATACGTCTGCAAGCCATAATCTACCCGTAAGATCAACATGCTGAAGTATTCAACTCAACTTCGTAACCGTCAGTGATACAACTTGAACACATCACTTTTACATTGGCAGAGACAGTCTATAATATGTACCGTCAAACTTAAAATAGTAGAATATTGCTTCAATGGTAGTGGTAAAAGTACCTTCAGCGCAAAGTGGAAATAGGGAGAAAGAGGTGTTTTTGCATAATGTAGATGTAACATGATATTACATGGATTTGGTCACATAAATCAGATTTATTGATTTGTTTACAGTTTCATGGATCCTAAGGCTGATTCATTTACCTATTTCCAACTCAGCATCAAACTCGTGTGGACCAGTCAACTGATCATGTATTTGAAAGCAAATCTCCTTTTCATCATCCTTTTTTCGGACATTCGGCAGATTGAAGTGTTACTGATTACAACGACTAACACTCTCATGTCTCTTTGCTAAGACCTATATCCAATGGGATCAGACCAGGCTGTGCAACTTACAGTGTTTCACTGACTGAGAGAGAAATTTTCTACATTACAAGTTTGGAAAGACTCCTGTTCAGATGGATCTTTCATATGCTCATTACACAAGGCACTATATAGATATTCAATGTTCCGATGGATGAGAGCTTGACTGATGCTGCTTTAAATTCACGTGCCTTGCCTATTTACCTTACTGGAGCAATAACCCGACGTCCTACGGTACAACCATTGATCCTTGTGATGATTTAATTGTGTACAATTCTTGGCTTGATTAGTATGTATATCGTCATCACACTTTCGTGATCCAGAAGTCTCATTTGGTGTAAATTTTCTCTATAAATAAACTTGTTTGTTTTTTATACTAATGTTGATACTGACACAAAATTGATATACAAAACTGCTGTAAACAAGACCGACACAGTTTTAATCAATATGCCATTGGCCAATTGCTACATATTATATAAGTGTTTTAAACATGATATTATTGAAATCAGCATATCTATAAAGGGATGCCTTATATAGGTATATGTATGCCTCGGTTCCTTTAGATTATTGTGCTTTCTTGAAACAGCGATATCATTAGAATGAAGAACAGTGGATATGCAGTGCGTGGAGAAAATACAAATATTTTAATAAAGCTTGACTAAATGAACTTCATAAGTGCTATTTGATACTTTGACTGATGATGCGAGAGAGAAGCAAATTATGAATATAGAAACTACTTTCAGCTACTCATGACGAATCCCTGAATATTGTTTACAATAAGTTCATAAATAACTTACAAGTATCAACATCCAAACTGTAATATCAAGACTTATGTGTTACTCAACACTTGACGGGTATATATCTTTTTCACTGTTATTCGTTATGCGAATTAGTCTTGGATGATGTCAAAGTAATGGCAAATTGAAAAGCTAGAGACAGGGAAGAATGTCATGTCAGCCGAAGCAATATACCAAGGGCAACTAATTCTTGAAATCATTAATTTCGTGTTCTAGCGTCGCCATTTCAGAGACCTCTGACTTTGATGTGATGGCAACGGGTGGATGACATGGCGCCAACAACGACGACGGTTGCTGTTGATTGCAACTAGCTCTAAAAGAGCTAGACACGCCTGCTCTGGGAGTCGAGGACTGACAATGACGATGGTGATTTTGTTGTGTAGCACACAAATCATCGGATATATTTTGTTGGAGGTAAAGTTGGGTTTCCTCCTTGTGTTCATACCAACTTGTATCTTCTTTTCTCTTGCACACAAGAATGCACTAACGATAAGTATAATCGTGTACCTACTTACAGACGCACATGCAGACAGAGATAGGAAAAGAGACAAGCGAAGAGAGACTGAGAAAAGCCTTTGAGGCCAAAAGTTCTTGTACCAAAAATAAGATTTGGCTACGTGAAACGTAGTGCGCATTTGGATCGACGTAAAGGAGTGTGAATTTCGGCCTAATTTGATGAATGCATCTTGAAGTAAATTTTCTGCTTCAGTTGATACATTTGCCAGAGTGAATGGAAAAACAAAACACAACTTTCTTGTGCGAAAAGCGAGAGATTCCTTTAATTCACTACCTGCCGGTTTCAATGCATGTTCTCTCGCTCTACTTGCGACTTCTTCGAGCCCACTTCAAATGTAATTCTCGTCGCGCTTATAACTAGAACAGTGTTACATTCTTAACACATCGTAAATGAATATACACAATTTGGATACACAACACAACCCAACAAAGCTACAACGTTCAGCATTCGACCAACCTTTATTGCTCATGAGTAGAGTAGAAGTAAATGTGTATTCACATATAATTTTACATTTTATATACCTACACTGTTCACAAATTATTATACTCTGACTGGAGTGTAGTGCGTCTCCCTACTCTCCCGAAGAAAGACTTTACTGGTTTGTTCATGGAAAACAGCTTGCAAAAGTTAAGAAACTTGTAAAAGGCAAAATAACAGGTTTGAAGAGCGTTCCCTACTTGAAGACTAGGATGCAGGGTAGTACATGGTAAGTGAGGCAAGATGTAACGAATAAGGCTGTGTATATCTCCTACACTCACTTGGTCTCCTGTTGTGCCTGTCTACTTTCTTTATTGTGTACATCAAATGAAATCATCTCTACCATGTGCACGCATATTTTCACTTCTTCCTTCTATTGAATATTCACCAATATGTTGATAAAAAGCATAATATTATGTCTGTGGATAGATGAACCAGACCAATCAGAAACAAAAGCAAGGGGCAAGTCAAAATTTGACTAAATGTAACCTACTGTTTTTATTTTGTTTTATGGTGCTTCCCTTTTGTTAAAGAAGCGAACAGTGGTAAGGTAGGATAGATAGGATAGCTGTTATGAATAGTTGCTATATATGTATATAATAACGATATGTAGGATGGTAAACAAACTAGTAGTGGTTTAAGAAAAGTAGTCTTTTGGAATGAGCTCATGTTATTTTGCAATTTATCTAATTCACCAGGAGCAAGGATGAAAAATTTAAGTTTTTCACGCCCAAGAAATAAGGAAGGAAGAAAGTAGTGTGCCTGGTGAAGAACATATATCTAAGTATTTGTAGAATGTACTAAAAATTCTGCTCCTGCAATAAAAATATTTCTTAATAGGAAGTAAATGGAAAAAGTGAACAATTTAGTACAAAGGATAGACAAATGGGTGATGATGAAAACAAGAAAGGATAGTGCTGCATGGATTTTCTTAAACTTTTTCTTCTCTTTTTGTATACATTGCTAACAGGGCTACCAGTTGATGATATAGTGGAGTGCTGCTTGAAACTTGAATAATATGAAACATAATACTATGCAAATAGGTTTTGAATGTTTATACAGACAACAGCAAGAGGAGACCACAAAGTATACTATGCAACACTTTTAAAAGAATAAGGATACAGTCAGACGCGAAAAGTGATGATGAGAAGGATAGAAAGAGGTTATATAATATTCTTGGTGTGTGGTTGGCTGGTTGCTTGTTGTTGTTGATTTGATAACTTATCTTGACGGATTTGTCTACTTTCTCCGGACTTTCTATTCTCCTTTACCCTATAGTACTGTTGTGCTGCTACTTTCTCTTTTTCCTCACAATCCGCCTTTGTTTTATTTTGCCCTTTATAGTATTCATATTCCATATGCGCAAGAATACTTCGTTTATTGCATTAGACGCACATTATGCAGCACAGGCAGTCTATCTTTCTGGTCTTCATCTTTTGTTCCCTTTCCCAAACCAAATATTTAAGGGGTTGTTAACAAGCGGATGCGCCAAATACAAATACAAGGGACATGAAAAAAGATACATTTCATTAATTTTACTTAAAAGAACTCATTATATATGCTCAATTGACATGCCTCTGAAATTACATTTCCGCATATTAGCAAATGCCGTTAGCAAAAAGAAAATCGCAAAATCGAAATTGATTTTCAGTTATTTCGTGTCAATTAAAATAGGTAGCATAAAACAGATTTATCATGATTTACCGCTAAACAGTTAGGCTATAGTATAGCCGTTATACTGCACGTGGTATAAAGGGATTTGAGAATTTATGTGTATTCTATATTCAAAACTTGAATGAGAAGTTTTCACAAAATAAAAATTCATTGAACATGCAGGTCATCGCCGTTGCGTAAAATATAATTATGGGTAATTTCAACGTTAGTACATCAATTTATGAGGAGCCCTTTATTTCTTAAAGTTTGACAATCTACTTATATTATACTGTGCCGTAATTCAGTTCATTTGCTTTCTCATGCTATATGAAGTTTGACCTGAGAATTATTATTGTAAAGAATTTTTTGACATGGATGATATATTATGATGTTCATACGATTATCACAGTTTACTTTGAAATTGTAAATGCAAAAGTATATACCTTTCATGTAGGTTAGATATAAAAGTTGGAAACCAAGATTTTCTGCGCCGATGGCTCACACTTTTCGGTCTTTGCCCAGGAATTAATTTCTCTTGAGAAATACATACCTAGCTACAAAGTCAACGTACATGCAGTATGTATTTAATGGTGTTTTTATTTCTACCTAATAGGCTATATCGCACATCCTTCACGTATGAGCGAAAATGATTCAAAGTTGGTAAGTTAGTTGAAATAAACAACTTAAAACCATAGAATAAATACTACAAAATGAAGAGCTATAGTAGTGAAAATTATCAGAATACTTGAAACAAGCATCAAATATATCTTCATAATAAGGATGTATATATCTTTGCAATTTTTACCAAGCCAAAACTCCAAAAACTTCTCACTTTAAAATCTTTTTGGCTCAATAATTTGCTGTTAAATTTTCCGTGTACAACGCGAGTCCCCTTTTAACAAAGATTCACTTTTTGGCGTAGTTTTGATTCGCTCTGTTTAAAACAACTATTTATTAAGTACTTTGTCATAGTAGATTAAGTGAAAAGTATAGTCCACATAACTATCTAATATAATTATGTGCTACATTGTTTCACTTCTGAAAAGTATTGGTGCAGAAATATTGGCAAAACGTCAAGGTTTTTCCCTGAAAATTGTTGAAGAATGTTTTCCCCATTGGTTAAACCTCAAATCTTCAGTGGTTTAATCAAACAATATATTGATATTAAACAATTCACAAAACATGAAATACCAGTTTTATTTTGTTTAATTAGTTTACTCACTTCGCATACCAACATTTCATCCATATGAGTAAAATTGAATAACAAAACAAATGATTAAAACCTAATACAAGATTAATGACATATAAATGAATATGAAAATAAGACATTCCATGAAACAGGATTTAATATGGATGAAACTTGTTCATACATCAGCGTATTGATTAACAAGAATTATAATTTTGTATAGATCTGAATGCTTAATGTATTTAGGTTACAAATGCCAAATGTTACAGCAATAAACATTGGAAAAATATATTACATATTGAAAAGTTACATACATAATAGATGTATGTCGTTATATATTTATAGCCTTTGATGCGGCGTTTCCAAATAGCGACGACAACGTCCTTTTAGTTTTGGATAAATGATTCTGATTCGTGATTTCTTTCACATCTCGTTTATTCCACTTTCATTGCAAAGTACATGTATCTTTTCTTATTACTTTCAAGACAATTACCTAGCCTTAAACTCATATACCTTGGTTAAATTTTGTGTAATAATAACGTACAGCCATATCAGCGTTACAACAGTTATCGAATGATATTATGCTTTCAAATTATTAAACATGTTGGCATTTTTATCGTGTAATATGACGTTAATCTAATGTTTAATCTAAATGTAGACAGAGTAATATGATGTGCTTTGATAACTATTTTACCACTTTTACAAAGTAAGCAGACGTGCTTAAATGACTTTTACCTAAGCTTTTACCACAGGTTGAGTGCAACATGTCACAAACAGATATCAGATGTCTACTTTCCACCAAAGAACTTATTCATAGGTTGGACATACAATCTGGTGGTAAGAGAGAGAAACCAAACCCTGGATTCGCCACCACCACCAACTCCACCACGTATATATGAAATGAGACTTTAGAGAAGAAAATTACTTGTCACAAAATACAGTTTTGTCTGGTTAGTGGTAGTATTTATATGGCAGTTTTATAATGAAAGCAAAAATGAAACTGGGAACAACTTTTCTTTTTAAAGATTATATAAAAAGAGCACAACATTCAGCGCTGTTTGTTTGTTACTCCAGGACCACGGCTGCCGCTGTTGAGGTAAAATGAAACAAACAGAACAGAGCTCACAAAGCAGGAAAGAATAATAAGTAAATGTTCTCTCGTTTAAACTTATGTTGTACTAGTGTGTCTGCCTGGGGGAACTGAGAAAGGGGTAAACAGGGAAGCATTTTGGTAAAGTTTTTGTAAATAACCAACCATTTGCATTTTAGGCTACTACTATTCCAAAGTTAAAGTACTACATTAACTACGTGTGTGCAAGGAAAGCCCCATGAAAACAGTAGTAATAACAATACACATAGTAGAGAAATGGCCAAGTTGGTAATTTTTGTTCACGTTCGAAAATGAGGATAAGAGAGAAGATAGAGAGAACCAGGACGGATAAAATGGATGAAAGTGAATTTTACTTTTGCTCTGCGTCAACTTATGCAACTTCAAAGTCTATAACTGCGTACGTATGCATAATAATAATATGATTTTATTTGCGTTTATAGGTAGATATGTCTCTGTTTGAGTTCCAGAGATTTCTGTTTCCGCTCTTCATTTTGTCCGTTTTTACACAGCTCTTAGCATAAAGCAATGAACTATTTCAACAACATTAATGCTAGGGAATGTAATTTTAAGTGAACATGTAGAAACAGGAAACGAGAGAGAGAAAGTAATATGTGGACGTGCTGTACGTATGTACACTATTCTTTTTGTTGTCATTTAGAATGTATTTACAATGTACAAAAGAGCGGGAGTGGGAGAAAAAAGATAGATAGGGAGGAAATAGGTGGTTGAGAAAAGAAGAAAATAACATATTATAATAAAAGTGGCTTGATGTACTTTGCACATCACATTACATTATAGGTCCTTTTCCTAACGGAATGAGTTGAAAAAGTACCTGGATTTCACGGTTCTCATCCTGAATAACAACATAACACTCTCGCGAAATAGGTAGTAAACTTATTTACATTAAATATACACAAGCACTACGCATTTACAGCACAAGCACATTCAAACGTAAAAGAGGAAAACTACCTTTTCATGCTTCTCCAGACATTTATTTCTCTATTTTTCCCGACAACCAGATATATGTATGTACAGAGAGGCTATCAGAGACTAAATATACACTCTTACCACGGGTATTACAACTATAATAACAAACAACAAAACCACCAGGAGTTTTCATACTATCCCCGTTTGAGAACATTATCCTTTATGGCTGGTTGGCTACGGTGTTTACAGTTACCACTTTCAATACTCATGATACTACACGTTACATATAGTTAAGTTTACATCGTATATCCACTTCCACCACAACAACATATTTTCAATTTTCCATGAATATAGATATACTTGCATGAATGTATCCCCATCCCACTTTCTTTTTTGTGGTTTTCTTGGTAGACATAAGTGAAACCAAGAAGCACATATAAACACCTACGTATGCAGGCTACATACCTATGGATGTTTGCTTTATATGTCCTTAAACAAACTGTTTAGTCTGTTAATATTTTTAGAAATCGTATGATAAGTGTATATTGCACGGTTATAGAATGAAGACATTAAACAACCAAAGGCTTTTTTGGTAACAGCCGCAAGTTAGTCTAAATAAGACACATTATTATGAAGGAGTTAAGAGAAATGACGAGAGTAATCGTTTTCATACATTAAACGCTGCTTATGAGACTACCTAGAGAGAATTAGTGACAAAAAACAGAGGAAATGTGCTAGAGATGCGGTAAAATCATCTATGTACTTTGTAATGGAATTGGAATCGCCTACATGGATAAGCGTTTATGCTACTATAAGTATGTAAATGTTTTCTGTTTAGTGTATGATGGTGCTAATATAATGACTTCTCATGCTTAACAATGAATTTAACCATTTAATATTGTTGTGTGCAAAAAGATTGAACATTTTATGCACTTTGATCTACATATTTGCACTTAGAGTAAATGCACAAAATATGTCGCATTTTAATATTATTCATGAGGCAACTTATTTTCGGTTGAAATACTTATTTATGACATTCGCATTACTAATGGTTAATAGGCGAATTATATATTCCTACCTCTTCAAACTGCTTTTCACTACATTTACCGGAAGTAAAAACGACTTGTATCAACGGCAGAGAATATATAATGGCTTTCGATGGCTCACTTTCACTGACTTTTCACATTTACTATGTACCTTTTATGGGAAAAATTGACAACAGTAAATAAACTAAGAGAGATTAAATCGCCAACTGAACGAGCAAGGAAAAGTTATAATAAGGTTTAAGTTGAAGCGATAACAGTTTTTAACCTTGTATTAAATGTACTATACAATGTTGATAAAGATTAGCAATTATTATTATGAAACTTTTTTTACATATCATTTCCTTAACAAACATACCAAGAAACGTTGTTAAACTATGTACAATTATTTTGCTCATGACTAGGATATCAACGCTTCAATCGATTTTATCTTTCATAATACCTTTGTTTTACTTTTGACAGATAGAACGATTTTACAACAATTAAAAAGATATCATAGGAGCATGACATTTTTCGGCACAAGTAAAGAATAATTGCAGATGAGGAAAACCCGAGCATATTTTCAAAGTAGAATGAAGCCAACCCATTAATTAAATGCGAACCTGGCTGCTTGTAATATAGCTAGGAAAGATTTTATTAGACAGGAACATTTTACAAACTCTATTATTCCTTTTAGAAATGATGTTAGGTAAAATTGAGATGGTAATATATTTACTTATTGTATGACAAGCGAAGATTTTAAGCTCTGGAGATTTGCTCGTTTCTCTGCAGTCGATTTGTTCAAAATTCTTAAGACATCGCCAAATGAAAACATTTTTGAGCTCATTCATCTAGCAAACCCACACCGGTGCTTCAATTTTGTCATCAAATAAATCTCTGTCCTCACCTCGCTTTAGTAGATCGGTCTCATTAAGTCGCACACGAAGAAAGCAATCCTAAGAAAGATCTACCACAGCAGCTATCCTTTTCTCAGTCGGTGCTGATGTATTCAACTCTGCTCTTTACACCAACGTGATAAAGATGATGGGAATACATATTGCATTTACCATTACCTATACACATGATGTGCTTAAACATAATAAGTGTGTATACATACTCATTGATGCTGGTTGCCAGATATATTAGTAGAAGAATGTGAGCAATATATTTTACAAATGGAGAAAACCACACAGACCAACAACCAACAAAATTATTCCAAGAGCTGTAGTATATCTCTTCTTATTACTATTAGCCCTTACTCGTGCAGCCAAAATTTTCCTTCCTTTCTCGCAAAAGAAATTGCATGATTCTAAAATAATATTTGACTGAGTTTTACTCTAGTCTACTAACAGACAACACATATCTCCATTCCATTTTTACATCCATTCATTGTATTCATTCATTTCACCTCCTTTCCAACCGACGAACCCTTTACTACTTTTAGTTTTCGACAAATCATCATCTCGCTCACATCACGCATATATAACTCTTAGCGCTTGGCCACGACGAATTCGTTTCTTGTGGGCAAAACGTTCGTGGTACTGTAACTACACCCGTTTTTATGCCAAACCAAATGAATATTGCTACTCTTAGCAGTTGTAGACTACCTTTACTTGCGCCTGCTGCGTTTTGGCGAAAAGGGCACAAAAACCCTTACGTTTCTGTGCATCCAACCATTCCCGTTTTTCCATGAGAAGCCTTGTTGAAAAGGTACACGGGATAATCTCATTAGGTCCATGCAATAGTAAAACCTCTTTTACAATCTAACATCCACAATGAAAGTGACGATAAAATGAAGAGAATCTCGTGTACTTTGCTCGTTTCTCTTTAACCAGAAAACAAGCACGCTCTTGGAGGCTTCCGAGAATGTACCTAGCATCTAAACCTATTTCTCGTTATTGCCTGCATTCAATTCAACATTATGATCATGTGCAACATTCTGTAGAGGAGCACAAGTCCTGTCTGGACCAAGCTCAACAAAACTTCGGCACAAACAGTTTACATTACACATGGAAATAACAAGTGATGGGGTGCAATAACTGGGAAACGCGTTGCAAAATAACGGTTTTTGGATCTATTCATGGTATAGACATAAAGAACATTGATTACCCAATCCATTGGCCACATGGTAAGAATAAATATTGTGCAACTTTCCCGTAGGGTATATATACAAGCAACATAACACTGTTCTTGGAACCCGCTTTACAGTTTCAGCAGGATAAACTTAAATAATATGCTGCTACTTGCTAATATTATGCTTGCGCTTAAAGGAGCACCGGCTTTTCTCCGAACATGTCCACGTAATATTTTGTGCTCCTTATTGTTGTTTCTCTCCCACTGAACTCTTGTGCACTTGCTTCTTTATCGCCTGCCCGCAGTAATAATGGTCGTTGAGAGCTTAGACTTGCCCGTTTGTGCGTATACACAACTTCTAACATATGATACTTGTATGCAGATAACGTGTTTTTGCATACAACTAAACTGAGGAAAATGCTCACACACAGAAAATTATTTGCTTGCTCGTTCCCAGTAAATGCTTTAAAATATAGGATAAGTCTGTGAATCGTGTTCGTACTACGAGTGTAAGGGAAAATATTAGAAAGGAATGGAAAGAGGGAAGACTAACTAGATTCATATAAATGGGCAAGATGCTTCCCTTACTGACCCCAAAGGATCATGTTTCTCAAGGAAAGTAGTAGTAAAATTGGCATGGTTAGGCAATAAGAGGATTCACCGGATCTTACACAGTTCCCAAAGTTGAACCATGCAAGAAAATTTGTGTGTAACCCCTCATGTCTTATAACGACTAAAGACTTCTCAATCCTATATGTATACCATACACTATAATAATGATATGTAGATACACTCAAGTACGAATGCTCGATACAAGTAAGTGAGCACAATTTCTATAATTTTCTATACGAACCAACACACATGAACAAAAAGTATTACCTGTTATAGCCAACACTAACTTGCCGTTTAAAATATAGGCTGCGCCTGTATAAACACGCATGTATATACATAAATTTTTAGCTCCCGAACCGATTTTCTGGTTTCTTACACAAGACATCTCTGTCTCGCTCGCTTTCTCTCTCCTGTTTCTTTTGCTTCCTTTCACTTTTCTCCTCTAACATTTAGAATGGGATACAAACGGGGAGCAGCACCAGCGAGTCCTCTTTATTTTTTTCAAACCACCACTGCTCGGCTTTCGGCTGCCACTATTCTAGCAGCCTGTCTAGTTTTTCTTTCTCGTTTTTGTACGCCTTTTTTCCTTTCCTTCTATCTCTCTCTTCTATTTACGCTACGTGTGTGCAAGTGTAGTTTTGCAGGAGACAAGAAAAGTCGTAGAGTTATGGAAAAAAGACGACGAAGAAAAAGGAAGAAGTAAAAGTGTAAGGTAAAAGAAGCGTTACATGAAGCAAGAAGACGACGAGAGGAAAACAGGGGTCGAAAAAAATTCTTCTTAAGCCATCAACCTTGATGCCATTATCCTGGCTTTTTCTTCACAACTCACGTACAACACTCTACTACCAGCTTTTTCTTCTTCCCTTGTATTTTTCTGGCTTTTGCTTCACTTGAATATATATTCCCACGGTGTAATAATAATAATAATGTCTTCTGTTCAACACACGTTTTTCCCTTTTGCTTTCTTCTTTTTTCCGCTGGATGTAATGTGATGTGTTGTGTGTATCTTACATTTTCAATATGAGAATATCAAGCACCATCACAGGACGAGTGAACGAGTCTCTTTATTTTTTTGTATGTGAGAAGAAGGAGTAATAATGCATCGGAGTAGATATGATTCTATCGAACAGCAGAAAGAATGAATTCTTCCTTTTTTTGGCTGAGCCACATTTGTTTTAGGTTATCTGTTACCTACATTACAACCGCACCGTTCTGTAGATGCATATTTTTCATTTTTTTGTCTTTTCTTTCTACAAGCGCAAATTTTTCTTTGGTAGTAGAACATTCAAGGAGAATGCACGTAGAAAGATGAAAAAGGCAGTTTTATTAAAAAGATATGCCCATATACCGCCGCATTGCAAAATACCTTTTGTCTCTTAAGAACCTCTGTTTTACGTGTGTGAACTTTTGTCTCGTTGAATACAAAGATCCCTTCTTTTATTTGATATGTTTATCATAAAATCCTACTATTTGTCTTGTACTGCATTGTATTATGAAAGGGAATACAGGAATTTGTTTTCTTGCGGAGAATTGCCTCGGCCGCAATTTAGAGCATTATTAGGATGATGATGTAGAGAAGGATAATGGCAATAATGAAATAAATGTGCTTAGAATGAAATGCAAAAAGCTATTATAGGAATTAATGTACGTAAATTGAGCATTCTACTGTTCCACTTTTCAATTTAAACTGGCAAAAATATTTACTCATCGTAGTACATTCCAAGTTGGATCCTTTTGCTTTCTCAATGTCCAATTCTTTAAATTAGTATTTTCAAGCTTAAAGCAACGCTTTAACTTGACTGCTTTTAAATTTGGTATGTGTTATTTGAACGCGTGAAGAGTAAGGACCCTGAAGTGCCCTGCTGACTTTTAGAGAATAATCTTCGAGCTACTTCAGCTCGGCTTAGGAAAAGAGAATGAATGAATAGAAGTCGAGTTTTATCCGGAAAAGAAGGATGATGCCATAGACTTAACACGACTTGAGGATGGAATGAAATTCTAGAAGTATTCCGATCCATCTGCCACCAACAGCCAGCATGTGACACTATTTTCGATGCCTTCCATCCATCTTGCTTCTATCTACACAAGACTCATATTTATTATTGCTTGTGCACTAGGTAGGGATCACGGGCATATTGTATATCATCTACACAAGGTGTCAAGCTTGATACTGCTCGAGTCTTTGTACTTTATTTTTCATTCCAGCAAGTTATCTTTATTTATTACTTCCTACATACATATACATCGCACTTCTTATTAAATTGTTACTTTCATTCATACATATTAGCAGTTATAGTGTCTACGTCAGTAGCAGAATCATCCATTAAATGGCCATGCTTGACATGCCTTTCCCAGCATCTATTGGCTTACAGTCATAAATGGCCACGCTGCGAACACTTTCAACTTTGCTTATCCAACATTTAACCAGAGATGAATTTACCCTGGTGATGGCATTTGATACAAAAGGGGTAAAAGAATACTTATAAAGTATGTTCATGTGTATATACACGTATAATATGATGATGCATTTTGGGAACAAAAATGCCACAACTTTTTCTTTTTGCCAGGGAGATAAGATCCACGACGATGATGATGGTTTCCCGGTTTCAGCTTTTTCCTCTTCCTTGTCTTTTCTTCATTCACTCTTTAGCGCTATATGGTCGAGGGGCATGAATGTCGTTTTATTCTCATACACATGATGTAATTTATTACGTTGACTGCTAGTTTGACTTGCTCTCTTATCTCAAGTGTTTGTGCCAACGAGCTACTGTGAATAACGTGAACACGAAAAGCCGATGCAGGGCGAATAAGAGAGCCTTAAAGGTTTTATAGTTCGTCTGCCTCTTTTCTTTCTCCAGCTCTTTGCACTACTGCTACGCTTTCAAATGCTAAACAATATAATAATGCATACAAGAGCAAACCAAATAGTTTGAAAGTTTTCTTCTTCAGTTTTTCTAAACATCTTATGTAGGTTTATGCTCACGGACGGATACGTGTGTGTTTACTACCAAGTCATCCATCCTCTCACACTCAACTTCTTAACGCATAAACATGCATGCATGCATCAGCGGATCTTTTCGTCCTGACTATAAACACAGAAAAAATCAAATGTAACTGAGATCGGGAAAATCTATCTCAGGGTAATCTGTTGTTGCTTTGCAACCGTGATGCATGAACTGACAAAATGATGCTTTTAAATTCACCACCAAGATGAATGTCTAAATCAATGAAATGGTCACAGCATATCAATTTCCAAGTGGATACGAAAAGTAGAGAAAGAAGCTTGATGATCGAGCTCTTTTCTCTTATGCGAAGGAATGATCTGAGTGAAAAATGCGTGAAAAATGATGTGTCCTCAAAGAATGTTTCCATTGTTAGGTTCCATTACGTTTAGGAGAAAGTTTAAAAATTCAAGGAAGAATGGAGCTGGTTAATCGATGTAAAAATAATAAGTTTCCTGGCCATCCATCTTTCCACTTTCTTGTTGTATTTTCGTTAAAATAAAAATAACACAAGATCATGTGAATTTGCGTCTCTTCTGGGAATAGACACCTCCATGGATTCTTAATAATACATTATACTATGGTTAAACCCAGATTTCGTGTCAGTAGTAGTTCCATAGTAAGCAAACACATGGGTAAAGGGGGCAACTTTCTTTCTCTCATGATTTAAGTGATTTGTATAAATCCCTCAGCCAAAATTACACCAAAACTGCACATTAAATTTTGGTGGTATGTAATGGTTTCCATTTGCAAGATGAAGTCAATCACGACGGAATCATATCTTACAAGACAATAAAATATTTTGATGGGCTCTTTTGTATTCTTGCGTCCAAATATCCGAAAATATGCTTTTACTGAAAAGTACATTAAATAAACAAAAGAAACAATACGATTGTATGTTCCAAGGAACATGCGCACCACTACGTCAGCACTACAGAATCAATTTCATGGCGGTTGTGGTTCAAGACTTACCACATTTCATAGCTCCTTTGTCTATTTAAATAGTGTAGGCTTTAGTATTATGGTGTTATAGTGTCGCCTTTTGGCAATATCGGGTACACTGACGTAATGTAGAACATTCTCTACCAAAGAGGAACATTCATTCAATTTAATGTGGTCAAATTCATGAGAGCTATTCAACTCGTGAGGGTACATAATATTTTGCACAGAAAAATTCTTGAACTTACATTCAGACTGTATTGCATCAGCTACCATCCTTATATACGTACCCATATTTAGGAAATTGTGTCAACACGAAATAGGATGAAGAATAAATATGAAAACAACATTACTGGATTTTTAAGAAATAGAAAAGTACACAATGGGATGGGAAGGCTGTAATAAAGCTCAATCGCCGTATTGAAATGGACATTCGTGCTGCTGAAAATCCCATCATAAAAATGAAGAAACATCCCTGCTGAAACATCAATATAGGATGGGAGTGAAAGGAAGCACAGTTATTAGCTTTTGATACGTACATACGTGAGCGAACAATACACTATTCTTATTACGTTTATGAGACTTTGGCTGTGCGTCACATTGAATTGAGCATGATATGTATTTGTCTGTCTGTCCAAACTGTCAATTCCGCGCTTTATGCAGTGCAGATCAAATTAAATCTGTGTACTGCAATGTATATATGAGGTAGGCACTTCTGCACATGTAATAACTTGCAAGTATTATTCCGTTTCATATTTGGGCTAAGGTCGGCACTCTATATGCAATCGATTATTTTTATTTAAGCACCATGTTATTAATAAGTAATAAGACACGATAACACGATTTCATATAATATTTAGCATATTTATTCAGAGCTAGGGAAAAAGATTTCACCACCGTGCACAGCACTTCAGCTATGTCTTTAAATTGCTTTACTGCAGTGTTGTACAAATGTAGAGTCTGTCCGTCGTGGCGATACTGTGATGTGAATTATACGAGTAATGAAAAATAATTTCAGTGGAACAACATCCCAATACTTCTTGCATCGTTTACTTTTCTCTTTCTTTGTCCCTCATTACGAGAGGAAACGCATCGCTTGAAATCTTATCTTTCTCTTGGAGACTTGAGACGGAAACACCGGATGTAACAGAAGGTATATTGCGTATTTATTGAGCATTTCTTTGCTCCTTCTTTTTGGTTCTTTTCCCAGTACCCAAGCGCACTTTCTTTGAGCAGTTCTTATTATGAGAGAAACGTGCATGCATTGACAGCTTGGTAGCATTTTTGGTATCTTTTGTAAGTGTGCATCTCAAAACTTGCCTGTTTTGTCACAATAACGATGGCTCTCATTCCTTTCGGTTATAGAGAAAGGAGAGACGGATACTACGACAGTTTGTGATGTAACAAGCATCTGTGTCGCATTCATACACTATAACTAACACAATTTCTTTTATACGTACATAATAATATACTTATATAAATACACCTACTTTTCCTCTATCTAGGATTCATTTCCCTATCGCTGTTCAGCGATGTTAAGGAACCCAGGACAAAACTTAATGATAGGTAGGAACAGCATTCACATCATAACATGGTCATCATGAACATGATCATTGTATGCAGGATCTTTGGGAAAGACGTATGTCGTACATTTTCCCTTGCCTGTCCGATACTTTCAAAGAATGACATTAACCATATAGTAGCCACTTGTATTCATGTGACAAGTCTGAAGAATTCATTCATGTAACACGCATTATATGTATTATCATCATTGTCCTTCTCTATACATTTAACTACCCAAAAGTGGAAGAACGAACCAAGTGCAGCAAATGTACCTCTACCTTATTCCAACTGACCGTCATCGAATTCAGCGTTCCTTAGAAAACCTCTATTACAACAAAGAACTTATTCTTCATGATCAAATTCATGTCTGAATGACTGCTGTCGGTTTTCCAAATAATAATTCTTTCATCTTCCCTCTTACCGCTTCCCTTCTTTCTTGTCATAGATTAATGTAATAGCGTACGCTTGGGCTTCAACCTATCGACTTTCTTCTTTGTTTTGGCACGAATTCATAAAAGAAAGAGCTGGTGAACCTTTTACTTTTACCCATGTCCTTGCTCAGTGCTCAGAGAAAAACGAGTATCGTGGAACATAAATGTATCTAGTTAGATAAGTACTGGGTAGTTTATATAGAATGGGTTTGTCAGTATCACCTTCCAACGACGTTCATGGTAAAAATAATAATAACGCATTTTCTGGAATGTCCGTCGTTTCTCCGTTACTATAATAATATTTGGTGTAGAAATGTGTAGGTGCGGAACACTGCACTAAATAGTCCTGGTCCTATGTGAGTCATCTTGGGCCGAAACGTGATCCAACAAAGGAGACTTGCAAGATGGTAGCGTGTACTACTGCTTCATCTTCAAAATGTTATCGCAAGAAGATGGAACGCGATCAGGATAAGAAGAGAAAGAAAAATCTACGACGATCCAAATAAACTGAAGGATCCATCCGTTACACATGGAACAAGCATATAATCCTACAAAAAGGTGTCACAATTTTCTATATCCTTTTCCCATATTGATCGTAAACTTGAAGAAAACATGTAGCATTCATCCAGAATGGAATACTCCTTGAGTTATAATACTGCCGGAATTGTATGCATTGCTTTTCTATATAGGTAATCTAGAAATCAGAATTGAAGAAAATGCATATTTTTTACCTGGCCTAGTCTCACATTTAATATATAACTGCCAAGTGAGATGAACACAAACAGGAAAAAATACATGCATGGAGAGAAAATTCATTTTATGTACATTCCCTCCTATATTTCAGATAACATTTAGATGTGTTATCTTGTTCTCTCCATGCATTTCTGTGCTAGATCTAGATAGGTAGGTAAAGCATATGGATGAATGAATGTTCAGATCAGAGAAATAAACTTATTCTGGACACATGGCAAGGCTTGGCTGCTGCTTGCTAACTGACTGAATACCATTACTATTGAGCACGTTCGTATGCAATACTTGTTCGTAAAGCAGTTTTTTTGGTGTTATTGGCACCATGCTCTGCTGGCACCATCACGTCACTGCTACTACTACTTCACCATTACCACCAGACCACTGCCACTACAATGTTCGGTTTCTCCTGCTCTGTTGTGGTATATTTTGCTGGAGAGTGAATCTTTGCATGTGAGCTCATTTAGTAAAAAGCGTATGCTCTTTTCTCAAGATAAGTGGATTGCTACCTTTAAAAGGATTTCACTCACACGAAATATTGCCAATTCTTGCATCTTTTGCTGATTGAGTACTCGAGTTAAAGGCGTAGGTAGTACAAACAGAAACAGGGAACAACACAGGCATGTTTTTGACGGAGAATAGTTCCTATAAAAGTGACGACTGTATTGAATCGAGTTTTTGCTTGCTCTTCTGGGCTATGGAAATAAAATAGAAAATAACCGAATGTCTTCATCTTTTCTGAAGCGATGCTGGTTTCTAGTCTCCGTTTGCTGTCTGTTGTTGCTGTTGTGTGCAAAACTGTGGTGTGTTGATCAGTAGATGGATAAAAACAGCTTTTGTTATATTCTCTGCATGTGCTATATTTTATGGGTGTTCGACAATAATAATAATAATATGTATCTTGTCTATTGATGTATCAGTTTTGATGGCTCCCTATATTTCATGTTTTCTTGGTTGCAATAAGAGCGAAAACAACTTCCTTTTAAAAGGAAGAAAGTCGGAGTTAACAGTAAACATGTATACTTGGAAAGAAATACATAGTTATATTATGTTATCGCTTATTATTAAGTGATATGATGAAATACATTATATTTATCCAAGTATGAACTTATTTACTAATGAAATCAACCACATACTGAGATTCTAATGTTTACATTTTTATATACACATAGATAGGTATGTATACAAAAATGTAGAGCATGGAAAAATACTATAAACAGCGACTTATAAGTAATGATTACATCTACGACATCACATACATTATAACACTATAGACCCTTTAAGAGCCAATAAGTGCCGACAGTAAATAACTCCAGACATAAAGCAGTTGTTTTTTTATGATATTTTGATTTGGTCTATGGTAAATACAACACAATGCAATGATAATAATAAGCAGCTTTATTATGCAGTAACCTTTTTTAACCTAATCTACGGTAAATGACAATAAACAATAGTATACGGCACAACGGCATTTTGTTACCGCTGCTGCCGTATGTTAAGTAACAAATTTTGAAATTGCAATTCCATATCATCAATCATACATACCATATATCTATGACTGGTTATGTAACAACTACAAAAGATGACTTTGTGTTGAAGTATATCTCTGGATATAAAGAATTGCTATTTTGCCACTTCTTTACATTCATATGGCATCCTTTTCAACTTCCGCTACGAGCTAAACCTAAATACATTTAATGCGCACTGCAAATATTACACATCTGAATTTATGCTTCATTTCATTATCATGTCATGATCCTTCTGACCATCTATGTATTCATATTACGATTATACTCGAATGAATGGTGCTGTGCCTCAAGGATGATGTCAATCAAGGCAACATATCTTTTCATATACAATTTTATTTGGTGGTCGAGATGGTCAATATATATATATAATTTATTCAAGTTTAATAGTTAAAGCTTGATCGCTCGTTTTGATCCAATAATCATGCATAATGCAGCAGCAGCGTACACTATGCTTCCATTTTCAGCAGCGCTTTGTGCATCAACACTG
>JAHZMV010006140.1:0-31743 GCA_027743765.1 Coecobrya sp. COE2
GCCTCATTATTGGATCCATCTATCTCATTTCCAATTAAGTTTAAAATGTTACGTTTTTCCCGGACGAACTTAACCCCATATGAAAGAGCGGGATTTTCTCTACCAGAAAATGCCCACCCTATGCCCCATACTTAGTTTTACATTGATGTAACAGCTCGAGAAACAAATAGTTGCTAGCTGTCCGGTTTTAACTTTGAGGCAGTGTACATAATTCGGATTGAATAAAATATCAGACGGTTGAGGAGAACCATAGTTTGATTGAAATAAGGGAAGCAATAATCTCGATAAAGATTACTTTTAAGATTTTAGCGAAAACTTCAGAAGGCAAACCCTTCTGTACTCTAATCATCTAGGCTTGAGTGAAACACAATCACAATAACAGGGGCATATTGAGAAGTAATTATATAACAACAAGTTAATTCAATAAAATGTTTTATAAATATTAGCTAGTAAATATTGGCATTTTAAAATATCTACATTAACAAAACAGCATTTTCAAATAAGGAATTTACTATCTTACAATAATTTGACAATCATTTACATACCTATATTAGTAATTGTGCAACATCTTAAGTCCTGAAGTGATAACCAAAATATTTATTAACATTAAGTTTTGCATTTGTCCTAGTTTTTTAACGTTAATCTAAACAATAGTACGTATATGGTGTCAACTTTATTCCATTTAGTTTGGCAACAGAGAATTCAAACATATATTTTCTTATTAGTATTATTTTTGCATGCACGCAAAAAGCGAAACCAGGGCATAATTTTCCATGGATTTTCCCCAATTGTTTCATGGGATTTATACTCAATTTGCTTCGCTTTGTCATTTCACTCAAAAGTACACCAGATTATAATAGTTACTTCGGAATACCACAGAAAACCTAAAAAACTAAGATTCGGTCGCAATTATAAAATGTTATGCTATCACTTAAACATGCAATGGATGTAGCAAAAAATGCTTGAGTCACAACTGAAAAAGGTAAATTTACGAGGTCTTACTTCTTTAGATACACTGAAATGATAGTACAGAACTTAATTTCAACAAATCTTCATAAAATCATTGTTCCTATTTGCAATAATACATTTTTTTAAATTTTTTTATTGTTTTCTCCTGCTTCACAAAAAATCTCTAGTCCAGTTAGAAGGCAAACAATGCTATTTGTGGTATAAGTTACCATGTCTGAATTTTATTTTTATTTTTTGCTAATTGATATGTGAAAGCCTTATTTATACATGAGTTTCCACTAATAAATGCTTACCTATATTAGGTACCTTTTACTGTAAGTGATAATTGAGCATCACACGAATTCCTAATTCCTAACGTTGTCTTTGGCCAATGTGAAAATCAAACATGATATTAAGTCAGTACGATAACGGTAATTGGATGGATATTGAATATAAAATGATTTTAAAAACTATGGTTAGGTGTAAGTGACGGATATTTATATTATGGATATTGTCAAAAACTTTAAATCACACAATACATTTTAATTTAATATATAATGGATAGAATACATATTTAAAAGGAAATATTTGTATTGAATATAATCAGTTGCCGTTGTGTATGGGTATGGATTCCTAAATCAACGTCCTGTTGTCTCAAACGTGCTTGCTGTATCCATCATCAGTAGGTAATTTCCTGCCAGCGTCAATCTACTCGATCAATATAATAAAGTAATTCAATTTTGTAAATATTATAGTTGTTAAATTTAGTTCACTCACCAATTTTGCTGAAAGCAAGATCGCCATCATAAATGCGAATAGAGTGGAGAGGATTTTCATTTTGTGTAGTTATTTTTTTGGTGGTGGAGTAATACAAATGTGAAGCTCTGGACGACAAATCTAGGTGCAAATCTGTATGACAAAGGCTTTTCCTTTAAGCTAGTTGTAGCAAGTATGTGCGTCATATTAGTGGTGATAAAAAATTAGAACAAGGCAACCTAAAGCAAATGAATTAATAAAGATATTTTTCCCTTTGTTTATAAGATTTAATCTTCGTTTCCTTTCATTCTCCTTTTCTCGTCAGCCAAGAAAAACACAAGAGTGACGGCCATGGTAAGAAACTATAGGAATTATGACACAATAAGCAATGAATTGCTGGCAGTTATATCTTGACAATAAAGTACGGCTTATATCTATTAATCCCACATAATTAAAATTTTTAGTTAATTACGCAATACCAACCTTGGCGTGGAGTTCCGGCGTTATCTTAAAGATACTGCTACCAATACCCATGGGATCAGTATCAATTGCATACAATAACAAGCCGACGTCATACTCTGCACCGTCGACCTCAATCTTTCCTGAATGACAACCCCAGTTAAGCAGCCACTTTTTTATGTTGACATTCTAAAGTAGATAAAAAATGGGAAAGGTCGAATGAAGAAAATGATTAGATTTTAAGAATAGGTTTTCGTTCTAAATTGATTACCTCCACAGAGATTCGAACTGCCAGCAAATATGTAAGTTCAGCCTTCAGAAGGTTGAATGCGTAATGAACGTAAACCAATGCTGCCACGTCTTCCCTTTCCATACAAAGCGAAGCAAAATAACCATATAACAGGAGGTTATCAAGGTGAAGTAGTAAAAGAATCCAATCCAGTACCAGATTTGAAGCTGATATGACCAACTTTACTTTACGATGTTGCTTCCATAACTGTTCACGTTTGGCCTGTAAGCGTCTACATGCATCAACGTCATCTTCAGAAGCATTTTCCATAGTCTCCTTGATGCCTTTCATTAGGCCAAACACAATGAGAAATATGACGAAGACAGTAATCAAGACAAGATCCCGTAGCGTTCCCATTTGGAAGTTGGAAGCGATATTGCAAACAGCAGAAATCAAGCCGTACCATCCATTGTAAGTTTCCGGTCTGCCGTATGTCCATGCGAGGTGGTACACTTTATCCTTAATACCCTCGTATCGCCATATAAAAATCTGAAGACTGAAAGCATATGATTGCTCCCATCCTACAGATTCCAGTGTCCATTCCTCAAATCCTCGTTCAAAAAATGTTTCCATGATGGAAATTACAAGTGTCCAAAAACAAATGCCGAGGACAATCCATTTCCAACAGCGGCAGTGACAATCCGCTTGAGAGTCATATTCCTCTTCGTACTCCTGGATGGCATTCAACATCTTATCGGTCTCATCATTTAGGAAGTTGAAGCGGTAGACAGAATAGAGCTTGGTGAAGAGGCAAAACATGTAGAAGCAAAAATCAACAAAAAAGCTCAGGCCTTCACCGTTCATGAAGTGTAAAATGGACAGCTTTGCATTTCCAAATGATTCCCAACAAGAGGCAGTGGAAACCAGGAGTAGCAGAATCTGGTAGTAAAGAAATTAACAATCAAAGCAGATTAGAAGCAAACAAAATTACACAGAAATTCGTTAATTAAATTTTCATAAACTATTAAGAAAATAATCTAAAACTATTGTATGCAGTGTTAGTGCCGGTATGAGTATATCAGTATGAATAGCGATTTCTGTTCATAGGCCAAAAACACAGAGATTACGTAAGACAGTACTCATAAATTACTTTTCCGATTATGAATGTAAGATTGCGATTACTACTTGTTTATTCATAGCGTTTTAAGAAATGATACGTCACTATTGGCAAAGGCCAGTCAGCTCTAACAATTGTTCCTAAATGATTTCTATATGCATTGAATATCTTAGAGGCTTTCAACATACTTATCTTAGAGGCTTTCAACATACTTATCTTAGAGGCTTTCAACATACTTATCTTAGAGGCTTTCAACATACTCACAAATAATTACTAGATTGCCCGCGCCCTAAAAGCACAGTGCAAAGTTAGCATAGGCCATTTTAAACCGTATGACTCATATCATAGTAGAATATCTCATACGGTATGAGATATTCTACTATGTTATAAAGCTTTTCAAGGTTTGGCAGAAGAACCTACCACCGAATATTTCGCCCAAGGGGCTACATGCCCTCAAAGTTTGTATTCATAAAAACAGAATTTTTGTGCAAGAACAGGATTCATTTAACAATAAAACTTCTGGAAGACGAAGTATGCCTCTCACTTACTATTTGTTAGTACTATTTTCAAAAAAAAAGAATCATCATTGTGAACTTGACCTAAATTGGACCGTCTTGAAAAGCCCTACAACATAGTAGAATATCTCACACGGTGTAAAATGGCCTATGCTAACTTTGCACAGAGAAATATGACGCTGCGAGATCTGTGTATACCGCAACAATTAATACAGAGGGTTCGGCGATTAGGATGGACCATCTTTATTTTAAACATCCATAATTTACATCCTAAGCAGTTTTATATATTCAAACCTTCACTATTCAATGGTCCAACAGGCTCTTCTTTTCTTGTGTCACAGGCCAATAGGTCGTTCAACATTGATTTTTTATGAATATAATAATGCATTTGCCGGCAGCCGACCAAAAAGCGGATAATGTAATCTTTTCAAGTCTGTGTTTTGGTATTTGAAGACAAAGTGCTTCAGAAAGTCAGGTTACATATCAGTTTATAGAGTATTAAGTGGCGCACATAATGATGGTATATTCATTAGTTAATAACCTTTGGTCTCTTTTTTATTGCTTAAAATTCATTCTCACGTTACCCTGTGTGGAAACGTGTTTCGGGAGCACAAGTTACAAGATTAATTTCTAAGATACATTTATAGTAAAAAGACCTATATTTAGCAAAATGGTAGCCAAACGTGTAGTAAACAAAATATGAAAATTTCGTTTCATAATATTGAACCGGAGAATTTCCAGACACAATTGAAAATGGTCCATCTTAAGCGCACACAATCCTCTGTATACCAAGATATAACATCTCAAATAAAAAAATGGTATCAGACATCACATCAGTTTTTTATTGAATCCCCATATTTTCCTCTATATCTAACCATTTACCCATTTCTCCGTCGTCTCCCTTTTCAATACGAAAATGTAGTATTCAATTTCGTCTTGAAACGAAAGGAACAGCTTTTATACCATGTGAACCATATTATTAGGTACGATAAAACGTGTAATTAAATCTAAAAGTTATTATACGTCACAACTAAAATCAGGAACGCAGGAATAAATAAATTCCACATAACAAGTTAAAATACTAAGGGAATCGGTTGTCACTTGGCTGTAATAACGTCTAAGGTAAGCGATTTAATAAACATAATATTTAAAGTAAGGAAGTCAATGCATTCATGAATTCACTCGTATAATTTAAGTAGAATCTGGTGATTTAAAATTCCTGCTTACCAATACGATTAATCGAATCGCTCTTGCGGCTAAAACCAAGAATAAGTTCGACATCAACAGCCCTAAATACCCCCGTGTACCATAATTAAACCTAATCTTTAAACTTGGAAAATTGCTTATCACAAACGTTTTTGATATGCTCTAATTGCTGTTAATATTAAGATAAGTTTTGAAATCAGCAGCTCAAATACCCCTGTATACTTAAAAATTTAAATAGCTAAAGCAAAAAGAATTCCCCAATGGAAGGATAATAAAACCGGTAAATCAGTGTGTAGGTATGTGCCATAGGATGAAATAGAACCATATTCGAAAAACGTATCAGAGAAAATAGTATGTCGAAATTCCATTCCGTTGGGAAGTTATGAAGAAAAAACGTAATTTTGGAAAAATGCCATTTATTCAAATATTGTTAGGAATTTGCAAAATATCTCTTCGGATGGTTGTTATTCATCAAAAACTGACCATAAATTATGTGTCACATGTATATACTACACTTTAAAATTTTGAAATAGTCAAGGTCACCGAAGTTGACCTTTGACCGATCTGACTCAATTTCAATAGGAAAGGTCCTTGGTGCCTATTGAATGTTTGTGGAAATTTTGAGCCGCATCGGATGTGTCGTTTTGAAGTTATCGCTCGGACGGACGGACGGACGTACAGACACACATTTTTCCCCTACCCACCACCTCCTGCTTTTATAATGTGCCTATGGCACATAATAAGCATCCAATCAAAACTTGTGTTTCATTGGAGAGACATAATTTATGTATAATGAATAGTGTGTGATGCGATAAAAAAAACCACGCAATGACCGTCAATGCTCTCTTGTACAAATTGATTGGAATATTACTTGTCTGGTGATGCAGGAGAATATTATTATCAACAAATTTGAAAATAAAGAATAGCCCAGAAAATAATTACCGTATTACTAAATTTGCTGTTAGAATATTAAACGATTTTATCTATTAGCGCCTTTTATGGTGTCGTAAATACCTAAATACATGGAGTATAAAAGTTATTTTGTAATAGATTTGAAAATACACTTGTCTGTCAATTTTGAAAATTATGAGCTTTCATTAACTTATAATTAGGTGAATTTGTGTACATGCATACGAAAAAATAAAAAAATATACCATAGTGGTTTCTTACCATCAGAAAAAGTTTGACTGTCGACATCCACCATTCCTTACGATCCCGCCAGCCAATAGGAACACGTCCACTTGTCCCAGTTTTGTACATGACGTCGAAATAAGCATGGACATATTGCGGTCGATTGACCACACCCAATTGATCTTGCTGGACATGGTTATCAATGGGCATCATTTCCATTCCCTCCGCATTATCATTGTTATCGACTTGCAAAATGTTGTTGACTTCACTTCCAGATATTCCACTTCCGCTTACTCCAGATGGGCCTTCGGAGGTTTCGTTGCCAACGCTATTATTAATGCACCTGCGTCGAACACCTGACCCTTGATCATTTCCGTCATGTATCGTTGAACCGCTGTTACCTTCGCTGCTGACAGGCTCATTGAACACGGCACCGGCAGATTGAGATTTCGGAACGCCACGCCCATTTTCACCACCCGGTGTAAAGACTTCCGGAATGCTGTAATGCACCAGCACTGGCTCGCTTTGAGACGATGCACTAGGATTTCCTCGACCTCCCACAGACTCACTGGTTCCGACATTTATTTGCAAAACGGGTTGTCTTTCATTAGAATCACGTACGCCACTAGCTGACGCTGACAAAGACGGAGCAGCTTCCACATCAACGCTGCTACGCGAAAGTGACCCGACCCTTCCTCTTATCCATGCAAATCGACGGGAAATTTTAGATTTTTTAAACGAAAACATATTATGACACTGCACTGTTAGAACGTACCAAAATTGATCGAGAAGAAAATACGTTAAAATTTAATGGCGTTTCTTCACAATTCAGCTTGAAAGCAGTAAAATATATTTCGCAATGAATAATTATATGAAAATTATGGCTCCAGTAGCGACACTATCAACGTCGCCACTCTTAAAACTGGTTTTAAAAATATATATTTTTGAACAATCAAACAATTATAGTCAACGTAAAGGACTAACACGGAAATAAAACTTAATGTTACAGTCCTTATTAAGTATGTTACACGTATGTATTTATTTAAACTTTCACACACTTTCAGTGAAAAGAAATAAAATAGTTTATTAAATCAGAGTTCAACAGTCAATACTACAACACAATCATAATTGCTTTCACCACACCACTCAATTAAACTCACAATTACAATATTAAATATCAATTACTTATTATTGTTTTCCTATTACCAGCACAGATAATTTTGAAAATGTCTCCGATGGTAAACTGTTCCAGAGAAAGAATAATGAATGAAAAGGAAAAGCCGTTACATTTGTTGTGTTGCTACCCAGTGTGTTCTACGTGTGCTTACTATAAAGTGAAATTTGGCCATTGAAAAATACAATACATATATTTGGCAATTGCATACATATATCTACAAATAGAGAAATATATTTTACATATTGCCACACGGTAAGAAAATTAATTATTAAATAAAATGACTCATCTCCTTATGGTCTTTGCTCTTTTGGTTTATTGCATGCGCCTACCCTTCTGCCGGAATACCAGAATGGAAATAATGCCTTGTGTGACACCACGGGTGTCCTTGCAGCAGACACGCAGATATGCATGATGATGTAAAATGATCTAGTAGGTATGTAAGGATTCCAGGTGTGGTGAGATAAAGTGTTTTTGTGTCCCAGAAAATAGAAAGAGTGGGTCATCTGCTAGGGAACTGGAGAGGTTGAGAGACCAACGGGAAGACTGAAAAGAGACTGGAGCAATAATTACCATGAATAAATTAATCAAATCCAATTTCATGTCATACTTGTTGATCAAGCAAAGTAATCAAAATATAAACTCAATTGTTGTCGCTTTAGTGAATTTTTGCACCCCAGAAACAAGAATGCTAGAAACTGGCATAATATTTTTCATTGCAAGTATAGTAAAAATAATTGTGATGAAAAATATACTTCCGTTTGACGGACACACTTTACGGTGCAAGAATATTGCGGCTTACGTTACAGATATAATTTGTCAGATATTTATGATTAAAAATAAAGGTAAAAAACAAATGTAGTAAAATTCGTTTCTTCTTTATTTGCAAAGACACACGAACATGTACATCATTACATGGATATTGTATTTACAACCGTATTACTGAAAAACAGCGTTAACAAAACCTGTAATGCAGAATAAGACGACAAAAAGAATTGTGCGAAAATAGTTTGGTCTGTTTACAATTATAAAATAAACAATTTTGAATATACGTTTGATAGTCATTGCTTGCTTAATTTCATCCCAGACGTTTCTCGATTCCGATCTGGAAACTGATTCATACGCATCCATAATTCTTACTGTAAAACTGAGTGCGAATATTATAAACTGCATAGTGCTGATGTGGAAGGAAACTAGAATTCCAGTTGCCAGGTGCATACATTCGGGTAGCAATTCGGAATCACGCTGAGAGTCAGTTGGAACATCCAGCTTCTTCCATGAAATTGGACCGGAAACTGGGCGAAATCAGAGCAAGTAAAATGACAAAGAAGTAAACAGTTTTCGGCGTCATGGTGGAACCTGGAAAAATTAAAATTCTGTCTTAGAAAACTTTACTGTATAATATAACATAACACTATAATTAAAAAATATATTCAACTTACCGAATATTTGAAAAGTTCAAGCTGAAATTTAGAAACAGTCCGTCTAAATGATTGTCAGGTTTATGTAAGATGGAACAGAATATTTTTAATGGATAAGGCTCCTATAATATGTGTGTTCAGCTGGAGTGCAAGTTGAGGAATGCTTGCGGTGAGTTATCGTGACCTTGCTTTTATTCCGGTTTGTACACCGTAAGTTAGTACTGAGGGTTCTCTGCCCATTATCACACAACGGCAAGGCATTGTGGGTCAGTTACAGATTCATTTTGTTATTTGTCGTAAGTCGAATCTCATTTTTGTGAATAAAACTAAATATTTTTTTGTCTCAGTGCGACATTGTGAAATCCGCACTAGAATAGATATATTTTTCCGTATTATTTTATTAAGACTTATTACGACGTTGAGGTAGTGACAATCTTCCAGTGAAAATGTTCACCCAAAATATTCCCTGACATTAGTCATATTCTTATTTTTTCACATTGTGAACACAGCACCGTTTAAAATTCATTAGTACATTTTCATCACCAAGATGATTTATAGATGCAATTGGTGCTGTGTCGTAGATCAGCTAGTGATTTATTTGCAAATTTTGAATGTTTCGTGGTAGACACATGAATAAAATTTGTTTTCTTGGTCCTCGAATATGGTAGACGGTGACCACATTAAATGATAAATATCAGATGATCAATGAAACCATTGCATTTAAAGCAGGATTTACTTCAACGGAATTTTTTTCATTAATAATAAGTTAGAAGACGGCAGAATTTTTGGAAGACTATTTATGTACCTAAAAGTAAAAATGCAGTAATGGTAAAGTTGATATTGGTAAAGGTTATGTAATTAAATCATAGTTAATTTAATTTTCTAAAAAAATCAACTGCATAGCAAAATATGTTAGTTGATTCGGAGTTTCTTCAGGAATTTAAATAAATATAACTTCAGGAAGTTGCCATTTTAAGTTAATAAGCACAGAAATACAGGCAATGCAAAACTACATAATAAAACTGTATAAATAAGTAGTTAATTACATAGTCAAGATTTAATTGTTAAATAAATCATTGCTAAAATATCCAAGCGGATTATATTTACACTGATGCTTGTATTCATTGGGCACTTTTAAAATTCTCTCAAAATAAATACCAGTGAGATGTTAAAATAATTACTTAATATGCTCGTTAACCTCATTAAAAATAATATGTGGTGTTGATAGTCCAGCTAAATTAATTTAATTATTCATAAAAATATGTAGTAAACAACAAGTTCATATTGAGCTTGTTTGCTGATGGGGTGAAAAACAACAAAACAGAAAAAATGAATATAGCAGTTTCCTGCTGGGCGAATTGAGATATTTGGAGTGCATGTGAGTAAATGTAGAGGATGCCCTGGTAAAATGAACAGATGATAGGAATTATAGTAAAAAATCAATTGTTAGAGTAATTTTAATTAGTTAACTTAGCTATAACATAAGCAAACCTAAATAAAAGTTACAAGTTGTTAGCTTGATTTTTAAAAGGATCTGGTAGACTAAACATAATTGGACTTGGGAGAATTACTCTTGACTCTTGACATTAGGATAAATTGAAGCCATTGCCTTGTAAAATTAAACTTTAATTGCAATTTTATCTGTTTATGGTAACTTATATGCAACTTCTGTTTACAATTACTTTAAGTAATGGTGGTATTATTGACTTGTATGTACATTAATTAATTGTAAGATATCGGATCTTGCTATAATTGTCTGCAAGCTGAATTGTAGTAAACTTAATAGAAGTGTTATTTGCTTTTGGAATACTACACAATTTAGATAAAAAGTCAATTTCAAAGAAAATTAAGTAGGTCAATTAACGAGAAAAAAATACTTTTAGTAATTTGTTGTTTGCTTGAAGCTTTCTGTAATTAAATTGTATTAAAAGCTATGCGTACGCTATTCCAGATGTTTTGGACGAATTTCAAGATGATCGATTGCAAAAGATAGAAAGTATTCTGGAAACCAATTTGACTTCCTAAAATTGTGACAATTTCCTGTTTTATGAGCATGAAGTAGCATACATCGAGATTTAAGCATTTAAAGCATAATTGAATAAAGGTATATCAGTTGCCTTCATTTCTTCACAATTTTGTGACCCCATATACGGCAGTCTAGTAACCCTATTCGGGAAAGCTGGAAAAAAATACTTTAGGAACATGTCTTTCTAACTAAAAATCCGGATAGTTTCTAGAAATTTTGGATTGTAGATAGAAACGCTAAAATGTTTTGAAATTGACTAAATGTGTTTAAAAAGTTATGCGTCGTGTTAAATATGCTAATGTATTAGCTCACATCTGCTCTTGAAGGCTCTCTGCTCATTCCTAAACAGGTATTCAAGCTGGAAGGACACATAAAGAACCTGCGCAAAGCCCATACATACAGAAATTATGCTTTTTTAACAGCTGGTTTTTCGGGGCAAGCTGAGCCTCATTTTTGTAAGATTTTCTGAAGTCAAAATTTTTTATCCTGCGTTAGAAGTTGTTGTCACAGTTGAAATGGTAATCTTTGTACATATTATTTATGTAATAGCAACACTTCCTCAGAAACTTTCCCCCGGATTTTCAAACTTTTGATGAAAATATTTCACAAACGGAGCACGGTCATTGTTTTTGTAGTTAACTACAGTGTTCAGTTTTAATTGTTACAAAAAGTATTATACAAGTGGTTCAAGCATATTGTTTTAAAGCTGACAGTTGGTCACCTTTAAGATATTTATAAAACTTATTCAAGATAAGCTCGGAAAATATCAGAATGAATAGATAAACGGTTTTCCTAGCGCAAAAACTAGCGTAATTTATGTTTCCTTGAAACATTTCATTATTATGGATAAAACAGTATCCGAAATGTTCCAGTTTCGGGATATAGCTTTGTGCTCATTAATAACAAGGACTTCAAGCAAGAAGCACGCAAGGAAAAAGCTCTGACCATCTCACACCTAACTGAATACCATTAGATCACCTCGATTTTTTTCGGGGAAAGTTGAAACTTGTTTTAGTAACATTCAGAAAACTCCATACATACTCACTCACGTGCTCAATTGTGTGATCCGTGTTTAAACTGGAATATTGGTCGATATATTTAGTTTAACAAGAGTTTACTCCTGACATGCAAACTTCTGATGAACAATATATTTTTGCTAATAGGTCGCAGATATTTTTCATTTTTCTGAAATAAGTTAGTATTACATTATATTACATTATCATCACTTGGATAATTTTCAAAGTGCTAAGACTGAAGGCTATCTTCTCATTTGTGAAAAGGTTTTCAAGCAAGAAGCATACAAGAAGGAGCTCTGTCCATCACATATACAAATGCATTCATTTGGACTAGCTTAATTTTTTTCGGGGCACGCTGAACCTCATTTTTGGTACACAAAACTAAATATATTTTTTCGCGTGTTAAGTTGTATTATCTGTGTTTATTTTGAAATCTTCCTTAAATAAGCTATTATGGATGGTTTTTTACAAAATATATTGTAAATAAAAGTTAATTACAGAGTTTATATTTAATTTTAAAGTATGTGCGTACTCAAACCGTAAAAAGGCGATTACTTTAAAGCTGAACGCTTAACTTTTTGGAACCTTTATAGAAAATTTAAAAAACTTCAAAACGCCAAAACAATTAAATAAACCGGGGGTTTACTCCATAATTAGCGGACTTGATAAATCCTTTGTAATAATGCATTTATTACCTAAAACAGCCTCTAAATACTGTAGTACTGAAGTCTATGTATCTGCTCATTTCTAAACAGGTCTTCAAGCAAGAAGCACAGAAAAGCGAGCTCGCTCCATCAGTGATGGACCATCACATGCAGAAATGCATCATAATGGGCCAACTTGCTTTTTTCGGGGCAACTTGAGCCTTGGTGTTTAGCAAGATAAGCAAAGCAGGACTCAACATATTTAGTGAAGTGTTTAGTTTTGTGATCCGTGTTTAAATGGGAATCTTCCTTCTTACGGCTGCAGCAGATTTCACTTCTATCTATAAGATTTCTGACAAATAATATTTTACGGAACAAATCACGGAATTTGTCATAAATTATTCGTTATATTGTAAACAATACAGAGGTATTTGGATGGATGTTTATTAGATCTAATCGCTGAAGTGTTATGGAATCTTTTGTAATTTTAGATTTATAATTATATCGTGAATTGGTTTAACACATTTTATTTACCTTGAATAAATCATAATTTAATCACACATTTTTGCGTTTTCCTAGTCTACAACCATTTAATTTTACCATACGTTTGTACACTTTTTATTAAGAACTGGTGAATATGTCTGTTAACCGTGTGGTACCTTCCTATTTTGCAGCAGACCAACGCAAAATTTACAGGTTACAGTTTCGTCATGTCACAGGCTCATTCAAACGGAAAGCATCGTGCACTTATCTGGCGAAATCGTTTCTTTTTCTGCGTTTGTGCATGCATGAGCGACAGAGTACAAACCTCGGAACGCGTAACGATTAAAACACTCACAAATAAATACTGGGTAGGAGAGACCTTGCATGTAAACTGAGCAAATTTGATCCTAGGCCAAATCTTATGAACTGATTTTCAGCGGATTTTAAATAGCGCACTATTGTAACATCAATAGAAAAGCTGTTTTTTCTCTCGTATGCTCAATAAACGACTAATTTTGACATTTTCTCTAAACAATTCCTCGCTATCCTCATTCGGTGTCTATTTTTAGAAAAGGGCTAAGTTCTAATGAGGATTGAGGATAGCATGGAAATTTTAAAGAGAATGTCAAAGTTGTTAGTCTATTTAGGTATAACTTGCTACCAAAATTCAATTTTGGTTTTTTTCATTTCTCCGTACAAAATATCAACATGAAATTCTCATCGCATTATTTTTCAAAGACTTTTTTTGCGGATCAGATGCGATGAGACCAATGGCGGCTTTGTCCCCGACCTGGAGGTCAGGGGGCATTAAAATTTGGGGTATAATGAGAAAACTTTAAGAGTCTCCCCATAGGTTTGAAAACTCAGCTAGATTAGTAGACCACTGAGGAGGAAAGTTATTAGTGAGCCAGGGAATATTGACGAAGACGAGTGACGTTTTATCGTTCCAAAGAGAAGTGTTCCATTTCGATCTCTAACAAGCTCGAAAATTGCCAAAAACGAATGTCCGTTGGACGATGACTATGATTTGTTGTAAAAAAAATATTGACTATCCAGTAGTAAATGTTGAATATGACGGAAATATTAATGTGCCGAAATTTTATTAACTTAGAAAAGCTAGAAATAATACTGAAAATTATCAATAATTATATAAGATGTCATCATTTTCCGTAACTTGTTTAAAAAGTGACTTCTTTCCATTCACATGCAGTTAGTCAAATGCGATGGTTGTACTTATCGTCTCCAAGGTTTATTCCTTCCATTAGCCATTTTCAAATTTAAGAAATATTTTATTTTTGTAGGTACTGGAGTTAAATATATAATAATTCTTACCATTGTTGCTGAAATTAGGATGGCCATCAAAAGTGCGTATACAGTAAAGAAGATATTCATCTTGTTAACTTGTTGTGTGTAGGAAAGGGAGAATGTGTTTAGCTCAAGATGATGAAAAGTCAACGAATAATCCAAAAGTTTGTCTGAAATTGTCTATCGTTTGGAAAATGACAGTACAAATTTTACCAAATGTACCTTGGTATATTGTGGCGCAATAACCCATCACACCAATGATTAGGATGCCTTAATCCTTTTAATGGCTACCATCTCTACTTAAATGCAGCAGAGAATATTATATTTATTTATGATATAATAGAGCGGAACATTGGACGAGGTAATTGAATCGATACAATCAAATGCTGAAGTTATAAAATAGATTATTCCTCCACTTATAATTTTCTTTAATCACCTTTTTTAATTGCCAGGGGAAAATACATGTCAAAAAAGAGAAAACTACGAGGATAGAAATCGTAGTGTTATATAATATAAAATAATTGTATGCAGCAAAATAGCCGCATAATTAAGTTAATAATATAAGATTAATGGCCAAATCTATCCCAAAATCAAGTATAACCAAGGGAGTCTTCCCATCAAAAAAGTTGTTGCTAAAGAAACAGATTTTCAGAATGGGCATGCTTTTCCAATATCTCTTCACCAAACCAATTCTAGAATTTGATGCTTTTGATACAACTCCACAACCCTGGTCCTTCATGGCGATACTGGTATTGTAGACACTACCTGCGTGTCCAAAAATGAACACTGTAATGTTCAAGGTTGTTACAATGAAATTGAGAAATATTCCCACTGTTTGTGCGTCCAACTTTTCCCACCCAGATACCAAAACAGACACTGAGATTGCCAAGGTTATTGGCATTGCAACAACAAACCACAGAAATATTGTGTTTGAATGAAGCCGGTTGTATACTTGACAAAGTATCTGTATTTCTCTGTATTCCCGAACAAAATATTCGATTTCTTTACGGCTTCCATCCGCGATACAGCAATTCATCACACTGAAAAAACATAGAATCAGTTGTTGCCTTTATCGAAATGGATTTTCAACAATTTATTTATTTACCTTCGAAAGCACACAAGAGAGGCGTTCAGAGTGAACGTTCCCATGAACATGCACAGAATGCAGGTCAGCATCGCAACTTTCTCGATCAAACGCCAAGCAGCATACGACAGGAAAAATGAAACGATTCGTTTTATGGTATTGAAAACAATGAAGTTCTCCTTACCGATAATCGTAGTCATGCTTGTGCTGTCAATCCCAACAGGAACAAAATTCCATGGGGCATTAGGAGATACAGCTGAACTCATCGCAAAGAAAAGGGATTTGCTGTTTAATGCAATTGTTAGTCCCTTTATGAAAATTCTTTCCAAACTCGACGCTCTGATTGCTTTTTCCAGAAATCCTACATATATTTTCAAACAGGTTTATAAAAAACGTTTCAAAATAACAATTGACACAATGTTTACCTGCTTCTTTCGCACGACAATAACGTTCTTCAAAGTCCATGATTTGGTTGAAGAAATATGCCACGGACTCAACCTGTCTGTCCAAGAATGCAAACTCAAGGAACCCAAATATCAGAAAACCAACTACCCAACCGCATACAATTTTGTTCTTTTCAACTTCAAAAGCGAAACGACACAAACCCATTACAATTGCTGAAACTAGCAAAATATAATTGGTGATCCTGTTCCAGAATCTGTAATTTGAATTCCTTTGAAATCTGCTTGCCAACTCCATGCTGCGGTTTTCTGAATTTAATCGTTGTGTCAATGGAACAGTAATAGTTACCAAGTCTACTCTTTCAATACAGTAAAACATTGTGATCACAGGCTTCAGCAATCCCGTTACGGTCAGCATCTTCGATAAGAATGCTCTACTTTCTTTATGCAATGGAATATTTTTAAGTGGTTTTACGAGAAAAATGGGAGTGTCCGTGTGCCTCTGGCTACGTCAACAAGTACAAAAGAATTTTATTGTCGCCAAAATATATCGCTAATAGTACATGCCCATCACGTTACCGTCTTTTTACGTAACCATTTAAAAAAATAACTAGCTGCCAATCATGATTTGGACTTGAGAACAACAACATGATGACGACAGAAAAATGCTATTTATGTTACCAAGTACAACAATAGCCTACTTTATTTCCACGTAAGTAAATACTTGGTAAACATATCATTTAATAAAATGTTTTTATTTTCTTCTAATTCTGAAACATTTTTCCGTCTTACGGTCACTTATACACGTGGCGGAAATTCTTACAAATATCCGAGCGCTTTTCATAATATCCCAGTAGCCGACGGAAGGTTTGTAAATATTTCTATCACCAAAAATGTCCCTAATCAAGCGTGAACTGCCGGCGACGCTGTCGTCTAGTCGCATACGAATTTCCATATACGTTTAAACATGTAATCAAGTCTTCGAACTATATTTGGAACTTAGTATACCCATCTTATGGATTCACGTAACACAAATTAATGAGGATTATGTGACCTAAAGGAACTATTGGTGTAACTTATGGCATGTTTCGTATCCTACCTTGTGATAGATTTTACTACATTATGGAAAACAATCAAAATTTAAATCACAAAGCCTCTTAAGTTAACAACTATTGCCCGGTTATACAACTTGTCAAGTTATAACGTAATTACGTTTTTTTATTCGGACCGCAAAGCTTTTTCTGTCATACTTTTCATAACTCGGTTTGTAAATAAATGAACATTTTGCATGAAATATGGGACATGAGGCATATTACATTTCTAAATACGTGTCGCGTCTGCCCAATTGTGTAAACTCAACGAAACAAAAGGTTACAAATCAACCTACGCAACAACACACAACCTTTTTGCCATCTTCAAATAGGATAAGCAAGCCCATAGGAGCAACAGCAAGTAACAAAGGTAGTTGTTCATGATATTTCAAAATTTGTATTTTCTTTTGTTTTGAAATCAATATAAAGAGTGCAAAAGTTTGTCTGAAATAGTCGATCGTTTTGACAATGACAGTACCTTGTTTACCAATTACCAAGGAATTTGAAATAAGGTTGCACCAACTTTGTGTTGCTCTCATTTTACAAGTACTTGACATATTCAATCATTTTTTGTATGAACGTAATTATCTTTTTCCCTTGTAGAGGTTTTCTGCCTTTACATAGAGAGTAGATCGCTCTGAAAAGGAATAAGGGGTCACGAAATAAATACGCCCCTAAATTTCATATTTTTGGTTATTTGGCGGGTAATTCATGTTGTCACAAGCATGTGTCTTTTCAATTCAGTGAACAGAAAGTTTCCTGATGGGGTAAGGTGATAGTTGTGAAGACTATGGTATTAGTCCTACTACTTTAACTTAAGCAGATTCTCTCTGGTGGTGCAAGAACCAAGACTTTTAAAAGTTCATTAAATTTGGAAAATTATGTCGTTCAACATCATTTGGCCCAAAACACCTTTGTGTGCATTTTAAAAAATTTCTAAGTTTTGGAATAAGCAGCCCCCACTGTCGTTAACTCTTGTGAAAAATTATGAGGACAAAAGATACACTCTGTCAAAGCCAGTCACAATAATCTTCATGGGTAACATTTTATTCCAAATAGACAACCAGTTTTTCCTGTATTGGGTAATTTTTCTAATGACCCATAATCGTATTTTCAATTTGCTTTCCAGCATTATATATGCCGGAGTGTAAAATTTTCGAATCTAATCAGCTTTTAGACAATCATGGACAATGAAAAGGCCTTCATTTGGTTAGCAATAATTGATTAACTTTGTGTTGAGTTTTTGCCGTATTGAGAAGTATCAAATTAGCAAACCCTCATTTTAACTACTCGTATAAGATTTCAGTATTCCGCTAGGCCCCCAAAAATAAACAATGCATTTCTTGAATCCAAAGATGCAATCCGGCTTTACGTAAAATATGGCTCATGCATTGATTTAACATATGTTCCCATTGATTTAACCTGTCAGAGAATATGAAGTCAGCCTAAATAAAGCAGGAAAGATTATATATTTTTTATTTTGTAATATCACGGATAATTGCAGTATGTATGTATATATATGAAAATCCATTCCTATTCTGAAAGTATAAAACAGAATATTCCATCACTTATTACTTCTCTTATTCAATCTTAAAAATTTTATTGAGAGAGGAAAGCACTTTAATTAGAAAGTATATAAATCAATACACTATCTAAATAATTCAGATATGCCATCATGCTTAATTTAAGTGCGTCAGAGAAAAAAATATCGACGTAGATACCACACGGTTCTAGAATAAAAAATAATTGTATGTCACAAAGTTGCCAAGTCATTAAACTAATAATATAAGATTAATAGCCAAATCAATCCCAAAATCCAGTATAACCAAGGGCATTTTTTGCATCAAAAAAGTTGTTGCCAAGGAAACAGATTTTCAAAGTGGGCATGCTTTTCCAATACCTCTTCATCAAACCATGTTTGGAATTTGTAGCTCTAGACGCAATTCTATAACATTTGTCCTTTATAGCAATGCTGGTACCATAAACACTACTTGCACGTCCAAATATGAAAAGTGTAATGTTCAAGGTTGTTGCAATGAAGTTGAGAAATATTCCAACAGTTTGTGCATCCAATGATTCCCAGCCAGATACCAAAACAAACAAAGAGATTGCCAATGTGATCGGCATTGCAATCACAAACCAGAGAAATAGTGTGTTTGAATGAAGCCGGTTGTACATTTGACAAAGTAGTTGTATTTCTCGGTACATCCGAACAAACTGTTCAATTTCTTTACGTTTTCCATCCACGGAACAAAAGTCGATTACACTGAGAACAAAAATTTGGAAATAGTAATTGTTTTTTTGGGATAATTTGCAATTAAATGTGGTTTACCTTTGAAAGCAAAGAAGAGAGGCATTCAGGGTAAACGTTCCCACAAACATGCACAGAATGCAGGTTAGCATTGCAACTTTCTCAATCAGACGCCAAACAGCATACGATACGAGAAATGAAATGATTCGTTTTATCGTGTCGAAAGCAACGAATCTCTCCAAACCGATATACTGAATCAAAATTGTGCTTTCAATCCCGACGGGGACAAAATTCCATGGGGCGTTTGGAGATACAACTGCACTCACAGCAAAGAAAAGGGATTTGCTATTCAATGCAAATGTTAGTCCTTTTATAAAAATTCTTTCGACTCTTTTGGCTTTGATTGCTTTGTTTAGAGATCCTACAAATTCAAACATTAATTTGGTGATACTTAAGCTACCTAGTTAAATATGGAATAAGTATGAAAACCAGCACCGCATTACCTGTTTCTCTTTCACGATAATAATTTTGTTCAAATTCCATGATTTGGTTGAAGAAATATGCAACAGACTCAACCCGTCTATCCAAATATGTAAACTCAAGGAACCCAAAAATAAGAAATCCAATCACCCATCCGCAAACAACCTTGTTCTTTTCAACTTCAAAACAGAAGCGGTACAAACCCATTGCAATAGCAGAAATTAGCAATAGGTAATTACTGATCATGTTCCAGTACAAATATTTTGAATTTGTTTGGAATCCGTTTGATGAGCCCAAACTTTGTTCGGATGTCTTCAGTTTATGTGTTAGTGGAACTGCAATTTTTATCAAATCTACTCTTTCCACACAGAAAAACATTGTTATGACAGGCTTCAACAAGCCTGATGCGGTTAGCATTTCTATAGCTGGTATTGCACGATTTTTTGTATTTTGATCTTGATATTGAATTTGTTGGGATTATTGGAACAAAATGTGAATATCATTGTCACATTTACAATGTTCGCAAGAAGAATAAATTTTTCTAATGATAATATACGTTCAAATTCGTTGGGTATGTAGTTGAAGTATTCATCATATAATAATTATCATACCAAAATCATTTATTTATTTGCCGTTAGGTAGTGGTAGAAACGTATTTATAATATATTATATTCCAGTCTATAATATGGAACCCTTTTATTACAAAACTATTCAGAAATGCCATTAGCCACCACAAATTCTGTAATGCTTTGGATTTAGCGTTTATAAAGTGAAGACGATTGAGCAAACATCGTTTACCTAAAAAATTATAATTACAGGTCTTAGACTTTTCGATGAAGTACTTTCGTACTTATTAAGTCTATTATTTAATAAAATGTTTTTTCCATACATTGCTCAATCATTTGATCCGCTTTGGCGCCAGTTAAACTTTTAATTGGGCATGGGAATTATAATTCGATATTTACTCTAGAACCTTCTTAGTCATTTCTATGAATTAATAAGGATTGCGTGGCCGAAAAGGAGATTGGATTACAAATAAATAAGCACATAGTGGTATAAGACAAAAAACAATATATTTTTAATGGCAGGTTTTCCAGTTCGTTTTTGACAGGTAACATACACACGTAAGCCTTAATATAATAGTTTCTCTACAAACGAGTGTCATCAATTTATAATTACAAGTGTAATAAGGGCTAATAATTAAATAAAAATCATTTTGCATGTAATACCAGATACGATGCTGATTAATTTGACAAAAAGTTAGAGTTACCATCCAACGATTATCTTCTATATGTAAGTCGTAGAGTGCCTATCCAATATTAATTTTGACTGTCTACTTGTGTTTTGTCCATTACAGAAAATATCTTATACATTATAAATAAATCTATAAAGAAACTGAAAAGTTATTAATCCGATCCATTAGAGTCACGACGACCATTAGATTCGTTAACATCTCGCCATGATCAATAGCAAAAATAAGTCCGATACCTTTCAAGTGATGTAAAACCATGGTCGTGGTTTACTTAACTGGCGTTACGTATTCTAACCATTATATTTAATAAAAGAATATATACGGCTATTACAAATCCATATCCTAAAAGTGCTATGCAACAATTTATTTAAAGAACTCATCTTATTAGCCAATAATAGCTTTAGCTCATCTTACGGGTTAGTTTTTCCCACGATTCAGAAACGATTTATTTCACATAATTCCAATAGCTTATCTTCAGCTTGGAATATATGCGCTCACTTCAAAAAATATTAATATAAATATTATTAAATTATGTTAATGCAATTTAGAAGCTGTTTTGATTTAGGAAAAATTCGTGTTTTTTTTTCTAATGAGAATATAAATGTTTGTTCCTTAAATCGCAAAAAATTCTTACAAGTAATTCCGTTGTTCACACAGATGCTTGAGCTCAGAACTACATATTTTATTAGAGATAATAAAAAAATGATGTGAATACAATGGAAAATGTGCTAAGTTCAAGATAGTGACACTATAAGACATGAGATTAGCATTTACCCTTAGAAAATACATGCATTAAGTTATATTATACGAAATTAAATGAAATTATTAACAGGAATACTCCATATGTCATGACTTCCAGCCATTTTCATCCAATAGAATCCAAAAATTTATGGAGTTTAGTTGGATTTGATCGTATTACATTTATTTTGGATTTTCATTCAAACTTTCCAGTGCCACTATTTCCTAGACTATTATGAACAAATACACTTTTTATTACTCTAGCAAAAGAAAATTTACGATAAAGTCATTTGATTGATCAATGTAAGTCAGAGCTGTCTACCTATCTATAAAATTTAAAGATCCAAAACTAACTCGAATGCTAGGGCAAGACCAGTAAAATCGCTTACGCCACATTTGTTCCCTTCTCCTAGCCGACTTAAGAAACCGTGGTCTTTTCAAAAGTTCCTGCAAAACCGTTTGCGATGTTTCGTAAATGCAAGCTTCAACTCCCAAGATGCAAATCAAAATTACCATAGTGAAAAGCAATACCACGAGAAGCACGGTGATGTACATAAAATTTTCAGAAATCCAGATAACACGAATAAGTGCTGTAACGCTAATAGCTTGGGTTATAATTGCCATAGCTATGATGACCCCATTCAACCCTATTTGCTGAATTATGTTCATCAACTTTGCGGAAAGCTGAATCTGTCTGTACATCTGAACTGACACGGTTCCTTGCTCACATCCTTCCTTGTAATTTATCAGATATTCACGAAAGCAAAGTGTGTTCAAAGCCATTATACTACCCAATGAAATAGGTATAACATTTCCACAAAATTGATATATCCAGTTATTGAAGAGAAAGATAATCAGTTTGGTGGTCTAACGCCAAGTTGTTTGGAAGACCCCGTCGGGTATTGCTGGGATCCCAGGGAAACATTCTGAAATGAACCAATATCCCGTTATCGATGGTTGACAAGGTTTGTTCCAATGCAATCCATATAGCGTAAAATATGTCATAACAAAGCAGCTGGGGACAGATGAGTAGGCAAGAAAAATACTGATTTTCTCCAATGAATATTGCTTGTAGCTGCTTTTAATATTTAGTGATTGTGATAAATGCAGATGGCTGTTCATGTAGGACACCCACTCCACTGGATAAATAGAGGTGGTGCACATGACGATAAAACATGTTAGCGCAATAATCAAAACTACAATTCTAATAGCATGTGTCTCAAAGGTATACGGATCTGATGTGCTATTTACATGTTTATGGAGAGTGAAATATATTGCGTGCAAAACATCTATACCAATATTCGTAGCCAGTGCTAATAACTTCTTCTGTAGTTTCCTTTTCTGTTTTGAAAAATTTTCCCCAACAAAAAATTTATCTCTATTGCTTTTCCATTCCAGAAGTCCACCAATTGTCCACTTTGCGATGAAGAAGGTTAACAAGAAAAGTTTTAAGTGTTTAAGAAATAGCATGATGTTGTGTAGCTGGACACTTTCAAACTTAAAAACCTGAGTAAACACTGATAATAAGCACAATATTCCTCAATTGTAAAGATATTCCCTCAACCAATTCCGTAAATCATGTTTTGCACGGTTCACAAAATACATTGCTTTGTGCAAATGTGTCACGTCTGAAAACCTATGCTGAATTTAAGATTGAAAAAGAAAGACTTGTCCAAATTTTGAAGTTCAACTTTGTTAAGGATTAATTCATAAAAATATTATTACCAAGTGTCTTACAACAAACTATTCAATTTTCAGGATTATCACAAAATTGTTTCGGTGTTTTTCGCTTCTATAAGGAAATAAGTTTCAGTGTTTTGTCTTCAATGTTTGAAAAAAAAGAAGAATGGTTTTATAATAACAGTATATACTCCAGGAATTGCCAGTGTTGCTTTTATGAAAATTAAATAATTATCGTACTAGCATTACCTGTTTCTTTGAAAGAAATCGCATGCTTTTTCAAACACTGTGTTTCATATTCCATGTTCATTGGAAATATCATATTAGTTTGGTCAACACTTCAGGCTTTCCATTAGCCATTTTATGGCGATGGTGACTAACATTAAGCCGAGAAAAGCACATTTTTGATAAGGATAATAAGTAACCGAAATATTGTCCATATAATCAAGTATATTATAAAATAAAATGTTTTCCTCTTGTTGTGTCCAAAGTCTTTGGATTTTCTTTAGAGTCACTTACAATTTAATTGACCAGGTAAGCACCTCAAACGATAGTGGAGTTGTGAATAAATCAAATGTGCATACTGCTTTATTATGGTTGACTGTCGGTCTTAGAATTTAATTAAAAGTAACTTTTGCTGGAAAACGTGCTTCTATGATTTTCAACTTAGTCCGTCTCTCTAGACATTATACTCTATGTTTAATGTACTCCTTGACTTAAACATTTACTGAAGCTAGTTTTTCGTTTCAACAAACCAAAACAGTATTACGAAAATTGTTTGATTTTTTGGTAGTATTGCTAACAATAAGTAGAAGTAAAATACACTTTTGAGCTAAAAAATTGGCTAACTTTCAAATTTCACATGTTGAAATTGGGGAAAATATATATTTTATGTTTCCAATTCAAAAAGCATAAAACAACACAATCTTCTTATAAAGTGAACACCTGGGTAATTATAAATTTCATTTTTGCATCGCAATGATTATAATCAAGCGAACTCAACATCTAAAGAATATTCCAGTTACAATATTTATTTGTTTTTAACGCGACTGACACCTCAGGTATTTACGCGGTGAGTATAATAGTCATATTGGGGAAAACGTTTCTAACCCTAATCAGCACTTACTTAGCATGAATTAATAAGAATTTAGTGGTATAAAAGAAAACAACAACTAAATTATTTTGTTCAGTAAACCCAAAACAACGTTTTTATGGTGACGTCTATGTGTGGAATAGTTTTAGGGCGGCTATATGTAAAGCTTGTTTAGCATATACACTATATATAATACTCCCTTAGTAGAGGTTCACAATCATTTAAAAATTAGAATGTTGATGAGTCGGTTCTATGACCTGGAATATCAGTATTAATAAATGACAACCAGTTTGCAAGTAATATCAGGCACTACCTTTCCAAAAAGTGTCATACAATAATAATAATAATAATATTTATATTCTGAAAACTTTAATAATTAATGGTCCATTCCCACTAATATCTGTAACATGTATGGGTATGGATACAATAAAGTAAATGCGATGAAGCATTTTTTGACCGTACTGAAAGCAAGTAAATATAATTCGAAGCATCCTAATTGCTGAAGTTGGATGAATACAAAATCATTCTACAACCGATTTTATACTTGGTTGCCATTGATTTGATTGCCAATAGTAATAACCGAGCTGAATCTTGTCGTTGTGAGTCAAGTTCACGAAAGATTGTCGCAGACTTACGCCGACATCAAATCCAATCTTAATTAATGGCTTATTATAAAATAGATTCTAACTGAGCAGTATTATACAGTATTTCATGTGATATACAATGCACAAACAAATATTTTTTAAACCGAATCAAAACATTCATCACATTTAGGAAGGTGGTAAGATATAATTCATGAAACTCATTATATGACATCGCAATAATGATTAATTGGTGATTGCTTTATCAGATGAATTGTGTTTTAATTAAATATGATGCTGGCAGTGATTAATAATTATTATGGAAGCATACATGATGCCCCTTAACAGGCATCAATTTGTGTGAAGTAAATGTAAACGATCACTTTAGCTTCATTTTGTATAAATTCAACAAATGCAGCATACATAATTTAATTTACTACATTAATTTCTTCCGTGATTATAAAGTTTGGTCTAATAATTGAAGGCAATGATTGTATTGTATGCAATTATTTATTTTAAAGAGTATTGACAAAAGTTAGCAGACGATAAAAAGTGGTATACTTCTAAGTGGTTCGTTTCCAAATCCTAATTGCTTGGTTTCTCGGACGAACCTCACAACCTGCTACATTAAATCTTACTCCTTCCCATGCTCCGCTACCTGGACCATACCATCTCCCTATTCTTCCAAATGGGGACCAACCATTAGTTGGAATATTAGTAGTAGTGGGAAGTCCATCTGCACTCTCTTGATAATTGACCTGACTGATTCGGGGGGCGCACTCTGTTTGTGATGTTCCCCATTCTGCAGATCCGCCACCGGATGTACGAAAGAATAGACCTGCGTAGGTACTACTTACATCCTGCCAGCTAAGGGTTGGCCAAAGAGTTGATGGGCTTGGTTGATTGAAATATTCAATGTATATTGATCCAACTGGAATAACTCTGGAAGAAACCGATTCTAGGTCTAACCGAAATTCATGCCGAGTTGTTACTAGTTCTTGTTGAGTTGCTGCAAGTTCTTGCTGGGTAGTTTCAAGCTCTTTTCGAATTCTGATAATTTCCCCGATGGCATCTTGCAATGTCCACGATAATACCTTTTGGCACATAACAAGGTTTCGCTTTTCACAATTTACATCAGCCCATTTTCCGTCAGCGTTGACGATCATCTTTGCGTTAACCGGTCTCAGCTCTATACAAGCATCCGTGTCAGTATGATTTCTCGGATAACCATCTTGCCAGTTAGAGTATGTCAATGGTTCACCGTCTTCCCAGAAAAACTGCTCCATCTCTATATTATACCTACTGCCTAGCCATAAATTGTCATAAATTTCGGTCGTGTAGTTGGCCAGAAGCATCTGTATATCCTGTTCTTTCACCATTACCAGTGACGATTTTGACATATCATTGCCCTGCGACGTACAGAAATTGTTTGCTTCATTATATGATAGCAAGTTTGAAAATGCCTTAATGCAATGTTCGTCCTTGTACGGGATCCATCCTGGTTCACATTCGGCCGACTCTGAATGAGTGAACAAAAATAAATATTTAAAAACCTAATTAGTATTTCAAAAATTTGAAAACCTTAGCAATAGTTTAATTTATACCTGCAATCGCAGGGAGCATGACCACTGAGAACGCCAAATATAAAATGGTCTTCAGCATGTTTTGATTGCTTAAGAGTAATGTCAAATCCTGACTAACAATAAAACTTTTTATGGTGGTCTTTTATATTATGCTTTGCTCCAGTTTTGCTTGTACATACATTACACCAAGGTATATCTTTTTCCAGAACCGTCGTAAATAAAGTTGTCAAAATGCTGCATAAATGATAAGGGATTTATATAATTTATTATGTTTTCTGGAATTTATTGTATGTGTCAACATATAATCCCGGCTGGGGTACCGTTCTTCCATGATATTTTAATTACGGTTGGTTTGTTTTAACGCGGTGTCATAAGCTTTACATTTGTGTGTTAGAATCATCAATCAAACGTGCCCTAATTACCTTTATACATAATCCTACTTAAGTACGTTTATCTTTTCACCAAATTAAGGTGAAATGCGGGGCATTTGGTACGCTCCCTCGTTACGTGTATGGTTAACGGGATCTATCTTTATGATTATGATTACAATACAAGCATTAAGCCAGTTGTTTGGAAGTTTAGGTAAGGACTACTCTCAATTCCACGAATATGATTAATGGCTGGTTCTTGTTTACCTGCTGTACGATTCTGTTGTAACAGGCTGCAAAACGCTGATATTAATTTTTAGGGATTTTAATGACGCATGTTTACCAGTAATAAAATCCCTTCGGAGCTCAGTCATATTAACGATTTTAATCCCACGGGTCCGGCAGCGAATTTACCAATAACTTGACTCCGTAGAGAGACATACAGTTTGCTACAAAGCTAAGATGACACAAGCTTTCACATTCACATGATTACTCATTTTATTTAACTATTATTACATATTGTGTAGATGTGATGAGCAACAATTAGTAGCATTAACATAGTACTAATAACTATAAATTAGAAAATTTATTTATTGTACCTCTAGAGATTCATTGATTTAAAATATTCCAAAATACATCTAATCCTAACAACAAGGCAAAAAATCAAAATCGCATACATTTTTGTTGTAATGATTTGATCAATTAATTTTTGCGTAGGGACTAATGTATTAACGTTAGGTTCGAGAATCACGTAACGGGCAGTACAAAAATTACTCTATTGTTAGCAACAATAAGCCATATTTAATAATTGGCAGAATGGCATCTACAGAAAGCCTTGTTAAATCACTAACACATCCCACACAATACCTACATTGGCAGCCGAGTTTTCCTAAGTCACATGGGCCCACATTTTTAGCTACAAGTAGGTCGAAATCATCACCTTCGAAATTTACGATATTACATGGGTAACAAGTTACAATGCGAACAATTTCTTGGTACATTGTATATAGCATACTGCATTCTAAAAGTTCTTGTCAAAACAGAAATCCTAAGTTGTCATTACACAGACCATACAATAAAAATTGCATATTAATTGATGTCAAATAAAGTTAGCATACTAAAAAAATTTTTTTCATCCGAAAACATAGATAAAGTTACATCACCACATCCACAAACAGAACAATAATGACTGATCTTTCTATCAATCTTAAATATTATCAGTATTAAAAAAATAACTGTGCCGCAAAGCAGAATTTCGTTTTATGGTTTATTGTATGGTATAGAGTTATTAAATCACTCATAATTTTCCTTCTATTAAGCGAATTAAAAACTAATTTTCACACAGGTAAGAATTTAATTCGAAGCAAAATAAATCAATGGGATAAGCATGTAATTTATAATATTTCGATAGAATATCTTTCTGATTAACTAGTTCATATTTTTTCTAAAAGATCATTTTTTTAAAATTGACTTGTCTTGTATAGTTTAATTATGGCGTCACTTATGTAATTAGTTGATACTCGGAATTGTATTTGTGAGCAATTCTGTAACCCTCCTACTGTAAAAGATAATACTAAGCTAGGTCATTTAAATATACATTATTATATGTGCTGATTACCCTTTGTTGATAAAGATAAACTGATAAAAGTTAAATTCCAAAACCATGAAGAAAATTGAAGTCATCAGTGTTTTTGATGCGTCGATCAGTTTCAAACGCACCCTGTATGCGAACCTAAATGATTTAATATATTCTGTGTCAAATCTGTTACCACTACCACATAAAACAGTATGGTAATTTAGAAAATACTAAATATTAGTATTACTCTAGCAAAAGGAAATTGATGATCAAATTATTTGATTGATCTATGCAATTGAGACTGGTGAATCTATCAATAATATTTAAAGAGCCAAAGCCAACCATAATACTAGGACAGGACAAGTAAAATCGCTTTCGCCACATGTGCTCCTTTTTCGTGACCGCCATCGGAAACCTTGACCTTTTCAGGAGATCAGATATAACAGTTCGCGATGTTTCATAAATACATGCTTGAACTCCCAAAATGCAAATCAAAATTACCATAGTGAAAAGCAACGCCACGAGAAGCACCGTGATATACATAAAATTGTTCGAAATCCAGATAACACGAATAAGTGCTGTAAAGCTAATAGCTTGTGTTATAATTGCCAAAACGATGATTCCCCCATTCAACCCCATCCGCTGGATTATGTTCATCAAGTTTGCGGACAGCTGAATCTGTCCATATATCAGAACTGGAATTATTCCGCTCTCACATCCTTCCTTGTAGTTTACAAGATATTCCCTGAAGCATAGTGTGTTCAAAGCCATCATACCTCCCAATGAAATTGGTACAAAATTTCCTGCAAATTGATAGACCCAATTGTTGAACAGAAAGACGATCACTTTGCTGCTCCACCGCCAAATTGTTTGCATGACCCCAGCGGGTATTTCTGTAAATCCAGCAAAACAATCATAAATGAACCAATATCCCATTATCGAAGGTTGACAAGGATGGTTCCAATGTAGTCCATATAGCATAAAATATATCACAACAAATGAGTCGGGAATAGACGAGTAGGCAAGAAGGATACAACTTTTTTCCAATAAAGATGATTTGTATGTACTTGCAATTCGAGTGTTTAATGATTGTGATAAGCTCAGGTGGCTGTTCATGTAGGAAACCCACTCCAGAGGATAACAATATATAGAGGACATGACAATGTGGCATACTAATCCGAGTATGACAACTAAGCCTCGCGTAACAACATCTTCAAAAATATATTGATCCGATGTATTAAATAGTTGCACATGGAGGCTGGCAAATAATGCATGAAAAATATTATGAATGAGGTGTATACCCAGCACGATTAATTTTTGCCTTAATTTCTTTGTCTCTTTTGTGAAATCTTCCCCAACCAAAAATTTCTTTCGTTTGCTATCCCATTCCAAAAGTCCACCAATTGTCCACTTGGCGAGGAAAAATGTTAGCAGGAAAAGTTTTAAGTGTTTCAGAAATAGCATTTCGTCTTTTGCTGGACACAAAAAATTGAAAAGAGGTAGCAAATATTGATAACGCAATATTATTCAATCTAAAAACATTTACCAAACCATACCCGGTTGATTTTTCGTACTCTCCGAATAATACAATGGCATTAGCAAATGCTACAGAACTCAATAGTTGTACTGACTTTAGGTTTAAACAGGACCGACAGGAGAATTGATAGTATAATTTTATAGACTACAAGTTCAATTGTGACAAAAATGGTATCGGAAATTATTCAATTTTTAGGAATATCCTAAATCTAGTTCGGGTTTTCTGGGAAGAAAAGAGTGAATAAGTGTTTTATTCTCAATATCTAAAAAAGAATAACAGTTTTGCCATGGCACTATATATACCATGCCATTCTGTGATATGTTGATGTACTTTATACGACATTGAATAATTATCCTTTCAACAAAATATATTTGTACGAAATGAAGCCGGTTATATTTCCAACTTATATATTTTTCATCATGATTAACATGACTAGTTTTATTAAGCGTAATAACTAACTTAAGTATTTTCCCACATAATCGGGCATATTACTAAATAGACTGTTTTTTTCCTGATGTGTCAAGGACCTTTGAATTTGCCTAGGAGTTACTTAAAAATTCAATTTGCCATGTTAGCACATTAGATGCCAGTCGAGTTTGAAATAATTAAACATGCTTTCTAGTAGACTTCCAAAGGAAGAAATTGATAACAAGCTACATTTGTTGCAAAGCGTAGTTTTTAATTGTGAAGAAAACCTGTCACTTTAAATGAAGGAAGATATGGATAATTATACATTCCATATTTTAGCAAATCAGACGCTGCCAATCGAAATCAACACTGAAAACTGTATGACCGAAAACAATTTAGTTTTTCTCACCTGTGGCCTGTTCCACCAAATTGCGAAATATTTTGTTGTAGAAATGTATGTTTTTTATTAAAAATTGATTAAGTTCAATTCTCATGAATTTTGTTTGTATAACTGTTGGAAGCTTTATAAATAATTCTCTTTAATTCTGGGCCAACCCAAGGGGATTCTTTTGTTTATCAGTGTAATTAATTATTGTGTGGAGTGTCGAAACAAGTTAAACTACTCGTTTCAGTTTGGAAACATTGCAATAAAATAAAATTATAATTACTTTATGAAAGCTATAGTTATATAAAAACATTTATTTTACAACACGGCATACATATCGAACATTTTACGGGGCTTGTAGTAAATGTGCATATACATGTAAAAATGAATCATTACTTTGTATTGTGGCGTAACCGTAATTTAAAAAAGTATTTATGCCCTTTATTATGATCTAAAATGTTATACATGATATAACACAAACAAATATAGATTTAAAGTAAATTTTTAATTTTACATAAACAGAAATTTCAACGATGACCTTAGTGATTGTATTGCTAAAACTTTTCTTTTTAGCGGCCGTTTCAGTCAGATAGGCTGACATTATTTTTCCCACATGGTAAAAAACGAGAGCATGGTATTGCCCTTGAATTTTGCGATTTTGGAATAACTATTTAAGTTTTATTTACTCTATTAAAGATGTTAATTTACAAGCATTCAAACTGTTTCGTGTTAACTTTCCTCCATGCAAAATGGACAATTGGTGACCTGTTGGAATTTGATCAGAAACGGAAGCGGTTTCATTTGG